>JAVCKV010191610.1:0-16986 GCA_032274145.1 Herpochondria borealis | reverse complement strand
TTTTATGACGTGAATATTGCCTTAAAGTATGTGCCCTCGGGAACGTTACAGAAGTGTCCGATGCCGGGGCTCCTTCGGGCATCTAAGCAGTTTCTCCTGGCACATACCGAGCCCTTTTCAACATGATCCCTTGGGCGCTCCAGGCCTGGGATCGGACACTTCTGTAACGTTCCCGAGGGCACATACTTTAAGGCAATATTCACGTCATAAGCAGACACGAATATACTGCGCTGTTTCCGATCCCGGGTGCAATCTAAATATAATCCACCTTCTAAAGGAGGGGGCTCTATTTTTCCTATAGAAAACTACATCTATAGAGACAGTCCCGCTTGCGATGGAAACCCCCCTACTAGCCTGTAGAAACCTACGAGTATTCTACAGAAGAGCTCTAAAGTCAGCTCGGCACAAAACTCACAATTCTGCACCCCTTCCAAAATGACGACCACCTGCAGTCATCCACCATGGGGGCCTCTCCTGCCTCTCTCCTATCTCTGGTGGCATCGTCGCCCATAGGATGTGTTCTCATTGCCTGCAGGAAGTGTATTGTCTCAGAATGGGTGAGTAGAAGGATCTGGCACTGTTGATTTTGCCTTGATGTCACTCACCTTTTGTTTTGGTTCTTTTTGCAGCTAATGGAGGGGCGACGACTCGATCTGGTGTGCCGCGCCCGCGGCCTTTCGGCATGCCGCGCCCGCGGCCTTCCCTGCCACTACCAACATGCCGCGCCCGCGGCCCTCCCTGCCACTACCAACATGCCGCGCCCGCGGCCCTCCCTGCCACTACTAACATGCCGTGCCCGCGGCCTTCCCTCCCCCACCTCTCAGTAGATAGAGGCTGTCAACCTGGTAAGTTGCTGTGTGTTCCAGTGCTTCTCCTGTGTCACAGACAACTCACCTTCTCCGCCCTCCTCTCCCCACCGGTTTCTTTCTGGCTCTTGTTTCCTGATCCTTTTTCTTCTCCTCGTTCTTGACTCTTCCTCATGGTTTCTCTTGGGTCCGCTCTGTATCATTTTCTCCTTCATTGTCTGTCAGTCCTTCTGATTGAGCGCGGAGAAGCACTAAAGATCACTAAGACCAGCAGTGTTGTGTACACGTACAAGCTGTATACCAATCCTTCAGATAAGGATAGTCCACAGTTTGGTGAAATGACTGTGCCCATCTTGGAGACCAGAACGCCGCTGCAAGACATGCGTAGACGGACCAACTGGAGGACATCTTACATTCAACCACGCTGACATCAGTTATGACATCAGTCAGTGCTATATATCTAGCTGGTCTGTCAGAGGCTGTTTTATAATTATCTTTTATCCTTGTGCATCTCTTCTTTATCAGATTGTGTATTGTTTAAACAGTTAGGTATATGTTGCAGGTAGTATACAGTCATACTGGCCAAACCTACCATTGGCCCCTACTGTCTTTTTCCTCTACTTGCACCGTGCCCATGCATACTACACCTTCTTACTCGTTCTCCTTTGCATGGACACTACACACCCATTTTGTCTTACCTACACCAACACAGTCATTCTATCTTCAATCCCGCGTCATTGTTCTTCCTCACTTTATGGCACACGCCTGAATCTTCACTGCTACTGCCTTACGATAACTTCCACTGGCCTGCCTCAAATTATTGCGCACCCTTTCCCTTCGCATAAGTGGTTATGGCGCGCCATATCCTTGAGAGCTTTTGGCTCTGTAACCCTGACACTCTCTTCCCTATGAATCTACCTGCCCTATGAATCTACGTGATTGATTCACTGACAGATGAATGCCAGTCATTGCGCCATAGATATGATCAACCCAGGACTTTACCTTTGGTCATTCGCATCCATGTGCCTCTGATATTTGTAAGTTAGTTCCTAAGCTTATAGTTTATTCAGATTACGTTTCTAACAGTTGCTGTCTTCGGAACATGCTTTGATCGATGCCACAGCCTCCAGATACAAGTGTTCAACGACCCTCCTTAGTCTACCTGCTTCCGAGAGAGTAGAGACTGACATCTCTGACTTCTCAAACAGTTCCCTGTTGTTGCATATTGCTGATGATTCACTAACAGCTCCTTCCCCTCTCTGACCAGGATCCCTTCGTTCCTCGGCACTTCCCAAGACTTCCTCCCCTTTCTCCAAGCTGAATCTTCAATCGCATGGTGGCTACTGTTGAAGGCTCGCAAGAACAAAAGAAGCCTCCTGTTCACTCTCGTTAGAAACAGTGTATTGTTGTTTGATTGATTGAAAGGAGGTTGAAAGAAAAGAAAAACAAAATGGCCAGAGCTCGGGCTAGAGACACACAATTCTATTGAA
Organism: Herpochondria borealis; assembly: GCA_032274145.1. Taxonomy (NCBI): domain Eukaryota; phylum Rhodophyta; class Florideophyceae; order Ceramiales; family Ceramiaceae; genus Herpochondria; species Herpochondria borealis. Next base: position 14,690 of record JAVCKV010191610.1, on the reverse strand, counting down.
AAAGTCATTCATGGTTTGAATTCAACAAATAGACCGAATCAATACCAGCAGGTACGTCGTAATTTACAGGGTGATTCCCTTGCCGCAAATTTTGATAAAGCCAAGTCAAAATTGGGAATGACATGGCAGCCAACTTGAAATTGTGCTTGGACACAGTCAGCAAACACGTGTTCCAGTATGCTCTGTGCAGAAGCAGAAGTGTTACATGCATTGTTACATGCACAAACATCATGTCAGGTTGGAAGAGCTCAACAAAACATTGAAGTGGCTTTGTGAGGAAGTTGACATGAAAGAACCATGTCCTCTAGAGAGGACCAAAATTTAGAACTGGTAGAAGTGAAGGATATTCTTTAATTTTTGGTTCCAAACAAGTGGATGAAACAAGCCATTGGACAGGGTTTCAATGCCTTGCAGATTTCAAAGATCAGTAGATCAGGACCTTGACACCTACAAGGTATAAATAAATATCGTTTAGTCTGGGCCAGTGCAAAATCCACAGTTCTACCCCCTTTTTAGACTTTATGATGCTATACATCTACAAATATTTAGATAACTAGAAATGACATCACTATCAACTTGTTTAGACAGTTGATATTCTTTTATTTGGATTAATAATGTGTTTTCACTTTATGTTTTTATATTATACTAATTTGTTGTACTCACAACATATTATTGTATTTAAACTATATATGTGTACCACTCTTGCTTTTTTTGGTAAATTACCACTACGAATTTCTATTCACTATTTTACGTTTTACGATGATGCATACTCAATTAGGCGTGCTAATGAAGCATATCTAAAACATGAAGTTGAAGGATTAGTTCAAATTGGTGTCCTGAAAAGGTTGGTTGCTCAGGATGGGCAGCACCAGCCTTTATCATCCCTAAGAAGGATGAAACTGTTTGGTTCAATCTCTGACTTTAGAACTCAACAAAAGGATCAAGAGGATCCCTAGTCCAATCCCTAAGATACAAGATCTACTGATGAAACTAGAAGGGCAACATCTTTGATCTCAACATGGGATATTGTCACATCAAGCTTTCACCCAATTCAAAAGGGATATGCACAATCGCGCTTCCGGGGGAAATTCCAGGGGAAATGTGTGGGATTATGCAATAGCTCACCAGATACTATCTTTCAAGAGAGAATGAGTTCTCTCATGCAAGATCTTGAATAGGTACAAGATCATCTCCTAGTATTGAACTCAAATCCAGTTGCTGGACTGATCATCTACCTACATTAATTAGACATAGTCTTGCAGAAACTTCAGCAAGCAGGCCTTACAGTCAAAGCCAAAAAGTCATTCTTTGGCCAAGTGGAATTCAAATATTTTGGATGATGGGTTATTTGTACCGACATTCAACCAATAGCAAAGAAGGTTGAAGCAATCCATGACATTGCCAAACCTAAGACCACCAAGAAACAATTATGCCATTTTATCAGCACAGTCAATTACTATTGCAACCCTGTCAAATCAGTGATCCAAATTGCTCACACCTTTAAACAAACTTACTAGACAGCCAAGTTTGAATGGACAGCAATAAAATCCAAAGCATTGAAAGACATGAAGAAAGGGCTCAGTGGCGACATTGTTCTTGCTTATCCAAATCTCAGCAAGCTCTTTGAAATCCATACCAATGCATCATACACACAACTTGGAGCAGTCATTGCCCAAGATAATCAGCTGATTGCTTTCTACAGATGCAAACTCAATCCAGTACAGACATGTTGTACCTCACTAGTATGGAATGCAAACTGTTAGCTATAGTTGAAACCCCTTTTTAACGAATTCAAGACCATTCTTTTAGGCAAACAAATTGAGGTCTATACACAATAATTTTAGTTGAGTCATGCCATGACATTTCATTCTTGAAGAATATGGCCCAGAGTTGTGCTATAGCTATCAGAGGCAAGAGTAAGGTGGTCGCAGACGCAGTCAGAAGTTGACTTGATCTCAAAGAATATTGTTTGCCTTCTACTATTATCAAGGAAGATTGACTCATGTTTGAATGCAAGACAGCTAATGCTATTGTTTCAAGATGAAACGGACCTCCCAACAGATCTCATGCCTGTCAATTACAAAGTCATTGGGCATCATCAAAGCAACGACAAAGAACTTCTCTCATGAAAGTCAAGTCGCTCAACAGTAAAAACTATGCTCTTAAAACGGAGGCAAAAACTGTGGATTAATTTGTTATAATGGTTTCATTGTCATTGCAAAGACATGAAAGAAAAAGTAGTAGAATGGTACCACCTACTCTGTCATCCTGGTGATGAAACCAGAACGGAACAAACGATTTGCCAACATTTTTGTTGGAAGAATCTAAGAGATGATGTGAACAATGTGTGCTCAAAATGTCCAACATGTCAGAAGACGAAACGTGCGTACAAGAAATATGGGCAATTACCCCTGAAAAAGTTTCTGAAGTGACATGGGACAAGTTATGCTAAGACATAATAGGACCCTACACAGCTAGAAGACAAATAAGAATAAAACAGGAAAGAAAGCTTCTAAGAATGAAGAAGACAACAAGCTCCAGATATGGTGCTGAAGCATGATTGATCCATCCACGGAATGGTTTTTGACAAGTATAAAGGGGTATGCGGGAATCCGACAGTCAAAGCAAGGCAGAGGTAGAGTGTGAGTGTGAGTGTTCAAAATCCTCAAGCCAATGCAATTCTAGAAAGAGTCAGTCAACCTATTGGGAACACTCACTATCAGGACATTTGAACTATATGACAGAGACAATCTAGACAATAAGGACCCTTTTGCAGGAGTTCTAGCAGCGACAACATTTGCTATCAGAGCAAGCTATTACACCATCACAATTGGTGTTTGGAATAGATGCAATTCTCAACACCAAGTTTGAAGTGGATTGGAATCTCAATCAGTTGCGCAAACAGAAATCATTAAGCAAAACAATCTAAGAGAGAAGGCCAAAGGGCTTCCACATCAATACTCAGAAGGAGACCAAGTCAATTCAAAAGATGGACATTTGTCCTATGAAAGACCATACACCATTCCAAAGTCAACAAAAATGGAACAGTCAGAATACAGAAACTTTCAATGATATCAGGTTGATCAAACCTTCACAATACTTGAAGGCACTTTCCTCATGATTCACTCATCTAACAGCAGGAGCATGCAACAAATAGAAGATCATGCTGTATACTGGTTCAACACTGACTCTTTGAAGAGAGAGCAGGTCATAACTCTTGACAAATCAGAATGATTCCAAACCTTGTAACAAGGCCCCAATTAAGCCAATAGAATGCCCATTTTAAGACTACATGTGTACTGTATATATGTCTACATGTGGCTACATACAGCCAGTGCTCTGCTTGTAGAATAGTACTATTGCCAGGTCACAGACCTTCCTCAAAGTAGTAAGTTACTTCATCAAAGTAGTAATTTACTTTTAGTACTTACAAATAATAATCCTCAACAACTTTTGCTTCTTTGTTTATAATCCACGGATTCCAGCATCTAGTGCATCCTTGTATTACCCAGCTCATCATAGTACTGGTTTGTACTGGATTGAACTGGCTGTGGGTCGTCCATTCTGTTGCTGCCTCTGAGGAAATCTTGTGCACAGTAAGTGGCTGTAGCTGAGCTGGTGGATGATGAACAGATTGATCATACGACAAAGAAATCTGTGTTTCGGGAAGCTAAGTTACCAGACCGCATGTCACATTCATGTGTCAGCCTTTTTTCAGAAGAAGTCACTTGGAGTAGCATGTAACTGTGCACATCAATGCAACACAGCATTGTTATTCTCAATCTTCTTCTACAACTGCTGCCAGTCTGCTAGCACCAGCATAGCAAGTCATCAAGCCTGCACATCAGCTGCTTATCTTTGCACATTATGCTATTTAGCATTGCTGGGGTGATGCTCTTAGACTGAAATTCATATCAGCGTGTTGTTGTGTCGTCTCCATTCAGCTCCTGACATGACAAAATTTCAGGGCATTTCATCTCTCTCCTCATGGTTTATTCTTGATCATCTCTTTCCACCATGATCACCATGGATAGTAGTCCATGTTGGAAGAGAGATTGGTTAACCTGGCCTTGTTGAGATTTGGCAGTGAATTGAAGCGTAAGGTCTTAAGCTTAAGGGGAGGGGCAGTGTGGATTGCAATTGCCTTTCCAATGTTGTCCAGGGTGACCCAGCATCAGCTGGTTGTGTTTCAAGCCAAAAAGAAAATGAATGCCAAGTTGATACATGGTGTGGGCTTACCAGCCATTGTGATATTCCCAGTATAAATATGCATGGTCTATGGAGGCCCATAGAACTTAAAAATAGCTATGCCAATGTTCTGCCCTTATTATATTCAAAGCTGTCATGGACTCTTTCAAGACTGGTTTCCACAATGTCTGAGGCCTGTCTTAATGTTGTTCCTGGATTGAAGTGAAGACTGGTTGTATACAAATCTACACCATTATGCCTGTCCCTTGTACATTGTGTGACCATCGTGTGGGAAGAAATGCCAAAAAAACTCAACAAGTACTTTACACTTAGAACAAAAGTGCAGGTAGAAGTTATCAACTAGACCCCTTCTTGTTTGAAACAGAAGCCTTCTACCCTTCCAATGCGTAGACCTAGAACATCAATGACTCCTATGGAGTACAAGAATGTGCGATGTGGCTTTACCCCAAAATCCAGGTTACTTGGGACAATGTGCAAGTTCTGATTGATTTCTGATTGCTTGAAAATGCTGCCCACTGTGGAACAAACTTGCTTGTTGTCTCCAAACACCTGGCTGCACCAGCAACGTCTTTGTACTGTACACTGTATACTGTAGCAGTATACTGTATACTATATACTGTACCACTACAGTAACCGTCATTTCGCAAGATTTTCCGTTCTGTCATTTCACTTTCAATTTGAGATTTCGCGTTACCTCCGCTCCAGCCATCGCTCATTTTCATTTACATTGGAGGGTCTCAGCTCTTATCCTGATCGTCGATTGCAAGAGCCGTTAGCCGTTCCCGTAGTCAGCATTCCATTGCATTGTAGTGTTGTACAATGTCATCTTCTGAGTTGTTAGTTGACCGTTTTGTCTCTGCCAGTAGTGCGGATGACGCAAGAGAGTCTCTCCATGGCATTGTTGCGGCTTTACAGGGAACCGACGATGACGCGCGGCTAGATCCTTCTGTGCTTTGGAACGAAGAGGCAACTTTGGATGCTTTTCTTCAGGTTTTGACGTCCGGCGAGTTCAAGAACGTGCCGGTTGAACAAGGTCCTCCAGTGATTTGCCAAATTTACACGGAGTGTCTCAAATCAAAAGGCTCCTCAGCCGTTCTGTTGAACCCTCAGCCAGGAAGACTAGTCCAGTCCTTGCTTGATGTTATCTGCAATCCAGACGAATCGGCATATGCCAGAGTGTCGTCGCTGCAGCTGCTTCAGAAGATCTGCAACAAGTACCCTTCAATCGCCCAGTCTCAGCTTCTCGAAGTACCGAATGGTTTGCATCGGTTGGCTGATTTGTTCCGCGAGGATAATGATCAAGTCAGAAACGAGCTGCTCCTGCTAGCAAAGGGGATTGCTCAGTGGCCGTCGTGTGCCAAAATTTGGGTCTTCGCAGAAGTTTGTGACAGCGTTATTGAGCTAGCTGTCCGCGAAGGTGGTCTTACTAATGGTAACGTGTTGGTCATGGACTGCCTTGATCTACTGCAGTCTCTCGTCAAGCACGACGTGTCACTCTCCGATTTGGTGTGGCAGTCTCCTGTGTTTGCGAGGAAGCTTTCTTCGCTGCTTGATTTGAGACGTGGGACTGAATTCTTAAATCCGAAGAAGCCGCAGCCAACTGATGATTTGGATGATATCTTGCAATCTGGAAATGAAACTGCGAAGGAGATTATACCGAGACTAACAGAAGACGAGGAAAATTTACTTCTCAAGTTGCTCGAATTGATAGGAGTTATGCTTGGGTCCGAGAGCATTCGAAAGAGTGTCTGGAAGCAGCACATAGCTCTCGGATCTATGATGTGGGAGCTGTCGCTGTTGTCGCCCCCCCCACCGGACATCCCCCATGTATGTGCGGTTCCTTCTGCAAATCTTCAGCAAATGGCACTCAACTGTGTTGCCGAATTCTTTGCCTCAGCAGAAACAATGCAGAGACACAATGGTCTGGATCGGCTGTTGTACTTAGTCTGTACAGGAGGGTCATCGGATCACATCGAAGATAAGCTCTCGCTTTCTTTGTCTGCTTTGCATGTGATTCGCCAAACTCTCCCTGACGAAGCTGCCAAGGATCAAGTACTCCACACGCTGGCTCCTCCGTCGACGTCCGATGACCCCTCGGATCCTGAGCCAACGGTGGTATTGAAGCTTCTAAATACTGTTTTGGAGAATGTTAATAGCGACGCGGATCTCGGGCGACGCAAGATTAATCTTCTTGGTTCCCTCGGAGCACTCGGGGTATTCATGAGGGATGAGACCACTCGTGAAATGATGCTCAGGATCGCATCTCCTCACTCTTTGATAGACATGATGCTCCAGTCATTGGAGAGCCAAGACGATGTGCTAACACTAGGCTTCCTCAGGTTCTTGTCGGAATGGATGGTCGAGACTCCGGCAGTTGTGGAAGCAATATTATCGTCAACCCAATCGACTGCTCTCAGTGTTCTCTTCGGATCCAGTGGACAGAAAGCAACCCTTGCAGGTCTTCTATTGGGGTTGGCAATGGAATACATGGACGATGGGAAGTCGGAGAAGTATGGAGGTTGGACTAGATCTTCCATCCTTACAATGATCTCCAAGCGAAGCGGTGGAATAAGTGGCTTCATGAGCGAACTCGAAGAGCTGAAAATGTCAGAGCTACCTTGGAAGGCCTGTCGACTAGAGGAGATGACATTTCTTGAATGGTATGGCAAGCACGTGTTGATAGTGAGGAGCAGAGTGGTGCAAGAATTGACTGGAGGTGTTGATGCGGATGATGATGAAGCAGCTGGTGTTGGATTGAACGCCCTACAGAAGCTTTTGGCCAAACAGTCAAAAGAGCTTGAGGATCTTCGAAGAGAATTATCGGAAACCAAAGGAGTGGCTGACGCCCGCGAGTCAGAACTTAGTATGTGGAAGCGAAGAGTGGAGAGCAACCCAACACAATTAGATCACATGCTATCGGAGTACACGGCAAAGAATGTCGAGCTCGAAGCGACGTTGGTCAAGCTTCGAGAAGATTTGTCGTCTCTCGCTGAATCAAACAAGCTTCAATTGAAATCAAAAGTGGGGCAGATAGACGATGTCCGATCAGAACTGGCAGAATCTAAAATGCGAGAAGAAGCTGCAGAAAGCGAAAATGACCGTCTCAGGGGGGAGCTTGCCGCCCTGAGTGCTACATATTCTAGCTTGGAAGAGGAGTACAATCGTAGCCAGGTGGCGAGCACCGCTGCTGCACCTGCAGGCGAAGCTGCCGGAGCAGCAATCGACGGCCAGCAGCCAGAAGGGGAGATGTCTAGTCAGGGACAGGCCGGATCTGAAGCCGATGCTCTCCATGTCGAAAATGCCAGACTCAGAAATGACGCACGAGCTGCAGATGAGGTAAGAACAATTCAATACATCGTGCTGTCTTATCGTAACGGTACACTGTCTAATGTTTCATTCATATAGTGGATGCAACTCGCTCACCAGAGAATGGGCGAGATTGGTGCTCAAAATCTAGCCTTACAGCAAGAGTTGAAATCCACGAAAGAACAGATTTCTGGTGGTGAACGTGCTGCAGTCGTGGAGGAGATGGACAGGTTGCGGGAGCAACTGGCCGACGCAAGATCTGTTCCTGAAGAAGTCCAGAACGAGCAGAGGCTTCACAAAGAACTCCGAGAAAAACTGGAGAAGACCGAAGCTGATCTACAGGCTGCGTTGGACTCAATCGGTGAATCTAGCACAGCTAAGGAGCAGGTGCTTCAAGACATGGCTGAGCTTCAGACTGAACTACAGTTGGCCAGGGCAAACGCAACGGCACTGAACGAGGAGAGGCGTCAGTTGGAGCTGCAACTAGCCTCAAATCGGCAGGACCCAACGGAAGGTGAGCTCGTCCACCAGCTGCAAGCTGAGCTGAAGGTTAAAGAAGAACAGTTGGACTCACTCAGGTCCAGCTTCGAGTTTTCACAGGATGGACACCCCACACAATCGGAATCATCAGTGGGGGTACAACTGAAAGGAGATGGTGCATCACCAAGTGATGAACTGAATAATGTCAACCTTCAACTGGAGCGGCAGCTTAAGGAACTGGAGCGGGACAATAAAGCTGCTCAGGAGTGGATGGAAAAAGCTGTGGAACACCACCAGATGCTGGAACATCAAATAGGTGCTCTGAGCGCAGACAAGGAAGAGTTGATCCAACAAATCCAGACAAACTCGAGAAATCCCGATAACGAGCGCACTAATGATACGGAGCTGGTTCTGTCCTCGGAAGTCACAAGACTTGAAGAGTTAATTGCCTCTAAGGACAAAGATCTGGAAAGCCTTCAGCGAGACTTTGAAGCGAGGGAGGCGGAAGCGTGTCGACAGATGTCAATCGTTGAAACGGCGAAGGAAAGTTTGGAATCAGACGTAAAGCGGCTAGCTTCAGAGCTGGAATCTAGACAGGATGAGGCGAGGGTGCCGGAAACCAATGCCCAAAGTCGAGAAAGCGCTGACTCGGAAGTGTCCACTGCTAAGCTCGGTGGTACTTCCGAGGAGAAGGCGGATATTCTAGAAAATGAGGAACTGAGAAGCCAGATCTCTGAGCTGATACAAAGCCGCGACTCCAAGGATGCTGAGATTGGCGATTTAAGTAGGAATTTGACTGAGTTTGAGCAGTGGTCGGCCGCGGCCCAAGACAGGCTGAGCGCGCTGTCAGAAGAAAATGAGACTTTACAAGAAGAGCTATCGCATTTCACAAGCACCACATCAGTACCGCACGAAGCAACAGCCGCAGGGCTGGAAGCCTCTGGCGACAATGTGACAACTGAAAACTCAGAACTGAAGAGAAAGATTGTGGCTTTGGAGGCTGAGCTTGCTTCAAAGTCCGCCGAAGCGCATGCAGCAACGGAAGAGACCAGTGACCTTATCAGCTCGCTCGAAGCTGCTCTCGAGCGGCTAAGGGCGGACGCTGTGGAGTCCGAAAAACAAGGATCGACGGTGGCGCGGAAATGGCAAGGTGAGTTTGCACTTAGCGGGGACCGAAATTGTACCTGCTACGCCTGGCCTGATTTTTTTACACAGAGAGGTCTGCGGATTTAGAACACAGTATCAACAAAGCCAACGAGCAGTTGATTCATCAAGAAATCGAGGCCGCACGTGTTGTTGAGGAATGGCAGGTGAGGTGTGCACAGTTGGAAGAACAAGTAAGCGAACTGGAGGGGACAGTGCAGGAGCGTGCCGCTGAGAACAGCGTCCAATCCAAGCAGACAATCGCTGCGTTCGAGTCCTCCGTCAAGCAGCTTCAGGACGCTCTAGAAATCGCAGAACAAGAGAAAAATGAGGCAATTGATCAATGGAGTATCCGGTGCTTAGAGCTTGAGAAGTCGGTCAACAATTTGGAGACGCAACAAGAAACTTTGCTGGCTGAGAAGTCAGCAACGGAGGAAGCCGCTCGGCAAACGGCAGACTTGCTAGAGAAAGAACAAGAAATGAACGAATCCCTTACGTTGCAGGTACAGCTAATGGAAAAGGAGGTTTCTGCAGCCAAGTCGCGAGTGGTTGAGGTTTCGGAGGAAGCCGAATCGGCAATCGAAGAGTGGAGCATTCGCTGTTCTGAGCTAGATGAATTGATAAACTCTGCCGAAGCGCAACGTACAGCTCTGTTGACCGAAAAGTCGGCCCTTGAAAATGGTGTTCAGGATGCCATGAGATCATTGGAGAAGGAACAAGAAGTCAGCGCCGCCCTTTCCTTGCAGAAGCAACAACTAGAAATTGAGATATCAGCAGCGGAGTCGAAGCTAGTTGAGATATCGGAGGAAAATAGAGGTTTACTGCATCGGCTGCAAGATGAGAGAAATGTTCAGGCGGAAGTCGTCTCGAATCACGGGGAGGAGAAACTACGCCTGGAAGAAAACTTAGAAGTTTTGCGTGCAAAGGTGGACAAATTACAGTTATCGTCGAGCGACAATATAGAAGTGTCTCAAGGTAAGTCACTGACTGAGTCCTTAGTTGCCACGTGTGATTCTATGTGTCCCTACTAACAGGCCCTCAGGAAAAATTCAGGAACTAGAATCTACCCTGGCCGGTACGATCGAACGTCTTGATGAGTGCGAAGCCGAAGCATCAGCAGCAGTAGAAGAATGGGAGAAACATTGTCAAACTCTGGATGAAGAGCGCACAGAAACAATCGAAGAGCTTCGAAGAGACATTTCGGAATCAACGGAAGCGAAAGCGCTGCTGGAATCACAAAAGGTGAGTACAGCTGTGAGCGTTGTATGTTCTTCGAAAATGTTGTTGATGCCGTGACTAAACCAGCATAACCTTGCAGATTGAACTGGAAGATCAGCTTGAAGTCGAGCTGGCAGCGCGTCTGGCGGCAGAGCGGACTAATTGCGACACAGAGGCGCAAATGGAATTGATCTCGGAGCAAACACAGGAAGCGATTAACCAATGGCAGGGTAAGTACCACCGTATTTGGCCGGCCTCGTGTACGCACATTTTTTCACACCACCTCTATCCAGATCGGGTTTCGCAGTTGGAGTCCGATGTGACCGAATTAGAATCACAACTGCAGCAACAGCAGGGAGAGGCCACTGATGCCATTCTGCTGTGGGAAAGGAGATGTGCAGGTCTCGAGGTAAAACTTGATGAACTGGAATCTTTGCGGAGCCACGAATCTAGTCTGCTTCGAGACGCCTTACTGCTTGAGATGAAAAAACACGATGAGTGGCTGTGTCGACTTGTCGAAGACTATGATGGGCAAATTGACGAACTTGGTAGCCTAGCTGACAGACCAATGTCGGAACTGCTCTCCTTTTTGTCATCAAAGACCGAGAACCAAGATCACGACATGATCGAAGGCATCCACAGTCTACAAAGTTCATTGTTGACCCTTGGGGAAGAGAATGGTGACCTCCGAGAGAAGTGTTGCACCTTGGAGTCGACCCTGAAGCTCGAACAGGAGCGCGCAGTCGGCTTGGCGCAACAAGTTCGGACTACCAAAACAACCACAGAAGATGAGATTCATGAAAAACAGATGAAAGTCGATCAGATGGCGGCTGAGCTGACAGGTCTTCGTGATAGCGTCAATTCCACGATGCAGAAGCTCTCCACCACGTCGAGGGAGAGAGACGAAGCTCAGAGCACAATTGAAACATTGAAAACTGCTCTTTCCGAGGCGGAGAGATGTCTGTTGGAGGCTAAAAGAAAAGATATGGAGACGTCGAAGGAACGATCAGAGACCACCGACGCGCTCATCGCTCAGCGAGAACTCACATCCAAACTGGAAGCACAATTGGCATCAGAAAAGGAAGGCTTCGACACAATGAAAGCTGAGCTGATGGAACAGCGCGATGCTTTGGAGACAGAAGCGGTGAGATTGGCTGATGAGTTCAACTCCGCCAATGAGGAACTTCAGGTGCGGGTGACAGACGAGGTGTCACGCCGGGCTACGGACATGGCAACGGAAGCTCTCCGGAACGAAGTCGCGCAGATGAGTTGTCGCATCAGTGGAAACCAGGATGTCTTGGAGGAAGAGCGGAGGGCGCGACTGTCTGCTGAAAAAGAGGTTTCGAGCTTGAAATCTGACCTTGCCATCGTACTTCGAGTAAACAATGGGACGGAATTGGACGATAGAATGAGGAGCTTAGTAATGAAAACTTCGGATGGCATACAGCAGAAGGAGCGCGTAGAGATAGAGGAGCTCCGACAGGCACTTGACCGCATGCTTCGAGAATTGGAGTCATCAAGAAATGCCGAAAAGGAAGCTCTAGCTAGAACGGAAACTGCCGAACTCCGAGCCTCTGTTACTGAGCAAGAAGTTGTTGCCGCGAAAGCAGACGTCTCATTCCTAACTCAGAGCCTCGAAGAGACACGCGAAGCGGAATCAGCTCGAGTTGCGTCATTCGAGTACCGTATAAAGGCCTTGGAAGAGGACAGAGATGTCGTTCGACGCTTTCATGCCGATGAAGTCGAGGCCCTGCGAAACGAACTTGTTCACATCACAATGGAAAAGGATCGCATTCTGCATTCGTTGAGGGAGAGCGAGAAGACAAACACTGCTCTGGTGTATGCAACCTCGAAAGAGCACCAATCTCCGGAGACAGAATGTGTTGACAGGGAGCTGTCAAAACTCAGAACTTCCAACGTGCAGCTGCTTTCATCCGCTACAGAAGAGGCAGCCTGCACAGAACGCCGTATTAGAGAAGCTGTTGCGGAGAATGCATCTCTCGTCGAAGCAGAAGCGATAGTTGAACGGGAGCTTCGAGTTGCAGCAGAAACGGCTCTTGATAACGTCAAAGCTCAGCTTGAAGAAACACGAAGACATCAAATTGGACAAGCCTCTCTCGTCAACAAGCAGGCCTTGTCGCCGGACAGACTGAGTACCCAGCTGTTTCAGGCAAGAGAACAATTACGGAAGCTCGAAGCGGAAAATGTTTCTCTAAAAGCAAAAGTGGTGGAAATCAGATCCGATTCCGAAGCAAAGGTTGAGGACTTAACAGATCAGTGTCGACGCGCCCAGGCATTGGCGCTCAAAATTGAACGCGACGTCCAATTTGGCGCGGAAGTCAGTGCGGAAGCAAGCAAAGTCCCTCCGTTGCCAGATCATTCCTCACCAGATACCTGGGTGGTATTGAATGGCACTCCAGAGAAGTATTCCGGTACATCTTTGAAGCCCGAAGGATTTTCTTCTGCTGATGCATATGACTACGTCGTAGAGCAAAAGATGGCAATCCAGGAAGAGCGGCAAATGTACCAAGAACTCCTCACAGAGCATGACGAACTTCTGGCTCTGTTAGCTCAACAGGACATGGAGAAAGCAAGCTTGAACGCAGCCCTTTCCAGGGTCGCCGGACAAGGTGCTGTCGACGCTGCGATTCTAAAAGCTGAAGAGAATGCAATCCAGCAGTTTGGAAAGTATGTACGCCTCAAGGCATCGTAAAGGTTGCCGCTTTACTGGTAGATCTCTGGCTCACCCACCGAAACTTGAACCAAGAGAAACTGTCCTGGACCCTTCAAAGAACAGAGGGCTGTAGCACGCTCAGTTTGATTTTTGAGCTGCTCCTTGTTAGGTTCTAATAGTCATTTTTAAAATGGGTATCAACCTGTCTTGCGAAGAGGGTGACTTGGATGGTGCTCTTGTTACTCATCAGTGCTATTTGCATTGCATTGGGAAAGCAGACTTCAAGGATTCTGCTTCCCATTAGATGATTCATAACTCCACCACCATCCCTGTTGCATAGCACCTGTACCTGTGGAGACCATCTTCCTGCAATTCTTCTTTGTCATGTAACCAAACCTTACTTCGTGGCTCTTAGTAGTGAGTGTAGGAGAACAGTGTCAACAGTCAACCCTTTGGAAATATTGACATCCAAATACTCCAGTGGAAATGGAGCGTGGGTATGCTGAGCAATGAGGCACAGCTCTTATCCTCCTGTCAAGGGAAGCTCCAATCAAAGCTTGATTTGGAGGAGGTTTGTTCACATCCAACTCAGCATTAGCATCTGGCAAGAGATGGGTCTAGCTCCCAAAAGTTTAAGGGAAGCTCCAATCAAAGCTTGATTTGGAGGGGATTTGTTCACATCCAACTCAGCATTAGCATCTGGCAAGAGATGGGTCTAGCTCCCAAAAGCTTAACATTCTCAGGCAGATGCCCTTCCAGCAACTCTTCTATTCTATCCATATGAGCTCAAATTTACACTTCTCATCACATTGTCACCACAACACCAGTAAGGTTGACTGACCATTCAATGCCTTGCCAGAGAAGAAAATTGACTAACCGCTTGCCCAGAGCAGGATCTGCTCAGGCGGCAGCTTATCCATAGCCCACATGCACATCAGTAGTTTTTTATTTAGGCAGAGCTTTTCATCAAATTCCTTCACTAGCTCTGCTTCTCCATTGTTGTTCACCATTGATGACAATCTCCAAATCCACATTGACTTCCATTAAACTCTTCATACCAGTACTTTGCACTTCCAGTAGAAAATCAATTTTATACTCTGTATATCCATGATGAGGGCTTTCTGTGAAGTTTCCTTATTTTAGGACACTTTGCTGGTACTCCAGTGGTGTATGAGAGGGGGTTTAATTATATACAGAGCAAAAACTGAGCCAGAGGATTATGTACTGAATTTTGATATCATTCTACTTTCTCTAAGTAATTGTTATGCCGTCTTGCAATCCATACATACAAAAGCATATACATTTATAATGACAGTGTAACTATCTTCCCAATTCAAACTATGTGACAGATCTTGTGTGCCAGAATCTTATTAGTGTGTCAATAGTTTTATGTTTGATTCAAAAATTTGATTCAAAAATTTCTGTTGCACTTTTAAAACGGCCACCGTACATATCATTTATATACAGCTCTGTATGCTGTATAAAATGGCTATGCCTGGTGTGGTTCAGTTTTTGCTCCCTATATAATTAAACCCCCCTCCCATAGCTGCTACCAGAGAGCTACTGTTCAACACAACTACATTGCTTCCATGTAGAAGCTACACTACTGAAAGTAAATCCCGTGAGGTGCCGGGACGAGTGGAGGGACTCGGTCCGGATG
>JAVCKV010191499.1:0-16988 GCA_032274145.1 Herpochondria borealis | reverse complement strand
GAAAGTTGTATCAGCGTCAGCGTTTTCAGGAAGCTGCCTCCTTACCTTCACGCTGAACAGTACATAACGTACTAACTAGGAAGGAGTATCATCATTTAGTAATGCACGTTTAGAGCATAAACTATTACTTTCTGTATCTTGTGACGTTGAGTTTCTTGGCGCGGTTCTGAAACAACTGTACCGCCATATGTACTTGGGGCTGATGCTTCAACAATAATGCGCCATGACTGGTAGTGTTATTGTCATTTATTGTAGTGGATAAAAGTGCAGCCCAACAACGCAGAGGTCGGGACTTTGTAGAGTAGGTGGCACCATATCGGCGCCGCCTTTTCTGCTCATGACAGCAGGCTACGGATACCACGATTGCGTCCTTCCTCCAAGTCGATCTGGGTAGATCAATGATGCTTCAAACAGAGGTTCCCTCGGTGACACAGACGCACACACACACACAAGTCGCATTTACACTTTTTACACACACACACTTTTTACACAGGCTACTCGTCTGTGCAATACACGCGTGACTCGTGGCGTGACGGTTTCAAAGACTTCCATTTATTTGGCAAAAGCAGCCGCCTTTGCAATTGTCTTCTCCGACATACCCTGGACACGCGGAGCACTTTACTGCGGTGCAACTCACCGTTGTGCTGCCTTCCGGTGCGCATATGTTGTGTAGTGAAAACCAAAGCGGCAGCCACCATTGCAATGATCCTTTTTGCCAAGTTTCCCTGGGCACTCCTCGCAGCTTGCGGCATGATGACCACCACAATTCACTCGTGTCATGGCAGTCGACTTGAAGTTATTGCTTTCCCCGACGTTACGTACCAAACTAGTAGCAGCATTCTGAGGATCGTTTGCACATACTGGGGTGTCTAATGGTGGGCAGACCACTGCTGCTTTCACGGTGAGAGAACTCAAGGTATCGATTTCGGACACCACTCGTATGCGTGCAGGCCATACAACCATGACAGAGACCGGTGGAGAGTTCATTCCGATACGGTCATCATCAAAACACATGTTCCACTGCGTCTGTGTTACGAAGATGTCGACATCACAAACAAGAGGAAGCGACTTTGCAAACTCAATAGCAAATCCAGACAGGGGACTGTCGGCCTCAACAGGTCCGAGCTGCGCGAACGGAGGGAAGTTGGAATCTGCAGCGAGAATGACCTTGGGACGAGCTAGACCAGGGAGTATCCCAGGTAAGGGTGGCTCGTGAGGACCACCGAATCCAATCGTCTCCTCGGAGGAGTCCTACTTGGTTTTCCTCCTGTTCCTCACGGCGATGGACCGATGTATTGCGCGTAGATTTTTAGGTGCCACAGTGCTCAATGCTGAGAACATAGGCCAACAAAGAAAGAACGAACAGGACACGAGAGTTGCTTGAGATTCCTCATTCCGAACTTTTCTGTGGGTAGAGCCGCTCCACCTCCTCCAGGTCATGACTTTGCGAGTGCAAGATCAAGCTATCAGCTGTTGCTCTCAGAATTTCTGCTTGTTCCTCCTCTCTTGATGAATCCTAGATGCCATAGCCCAACAAATGAGAGGCAAGCCACAACGATCCATCCAAATAGCTTGGCAGCTACAATTGGGACCTGTTCTAGAATCCACCAGGCCACCCAATCAAGAACAAATGCTAGCGATTCTGGTATCTTATTTCTTTCCTCTCGATACTTTATCATAATGATAACCCACAAGGGATACAACAAGAGAGGCACCGAAACAAGCAGCAAGGGCAGTGGAGAAGGAGGGAACTTTCGCTGCACTTTCTTGGGATCTTTTAGTGTGATTCGAAAGGTTTGATGCTCAAACTTCGAGCTTCCGTTGAGAGCATCCCGACATAGGGGCAGGTCATCATCCGAAAGATTGCGACGACGAATCGTCGGCGTCGTGGTTCGAGCATTGCGACGACGACGAGGGCGGTTCGTTGGTGTCATCATGGTTTTTCCAGGTCTTGGGTTATTATGAAAAAGGAAAAGAAAACCCCATGAACAGGCGTTATACTACGGTTAATCGGAAATCAACACCAAAACCACTCTTTTTCTCATAGAGTTTACTACTTTTCTACCAGCAGACCGAAGCTTCATGAATCAAAAACATGGCATGAACCGGATCTTGCCTTTCATCACAAAATACAGGCACAGAGTCTTCTCATCCTTGACAGCCAGATGCATGTCATGGCGTTCTGGCGAGGCATAGGGGAGCATGTCTGCAAGGGTCTTGCGTATTTCGGGGATGGTATTTGGTTTTTCTTCGCACCCCAAAGAGGAGCATGTGCTGTAAACCTACACTCGTTGGTGCAGATGGATGAAAGGTTGACCTCGTTTTCAAGGTCAATCTTTTCGTCGTAGTAGTCAACCAGCAAAGCATGCTCGTGCACTAGCTTGATCATCTCATCTTTTCCTGTTGCTGTCATTCTGATTGCCGTTTTTGTATCGAATGGAACTATGCTGAACTGCCAGCACTACCGAACTGACAAGAGAACCATTCTTAGAACTGTGTGTAGATGGAAGGCGGTACTACAGAACTGACAAGAACCATTCTTAGAAATGCGTTCTGTATAGAAAGAACTGAGTAGCAAGATAGCAGTCTCGTACGGTACCGGTACGATAGATCGGCGCCATGATGTGTAAGATGTCATGCTGAGCTGCCAGAACTGGCAAGAACCATTCGAAATGCCTTCAGTGACAAGCTACACGTACCGCAACAGGGAAGAATATAGAATACAGTAGGCTCCAGCTAATTTCCTAGAGAGTACTAGAGTACACTATTACCTCGTCGCTCTTGCGCTGGTGTTCTTCATGCCAAGAGCGTTATTCTACTACTGAAAGTTGTGATCTTCGTCAAATCATCAACCAAGAACAAATGCAACTCACATAAACTAAGCGTCCTCGCTGATGAGACGCTTGCCGGCAAGGTTTCCTTTACGGTCATAACAACAGCGATACAACTTCCCATCCAAGAAGCTGCGCATCGTGTGAAGTTGAACTTCAACGGGGTTGTCGAACACGTACCAGCCATCATCATCGAAATGTCCTGCTGTAACGGATGTACCAGCATGTGCAGACGAGTCTTTGTTGCTGCTCGCCTCAGAAGCAGCTTTTCTTTTTTTGGTTTTCTTCTTCCTCTTCTTCTTCTTGGGCGTCTGTCCTGGTAGTGGAGGCTGCCGAGAAGTGTTTGCGGCGGGGTTGCTTTTCTGAGCAGTAGCTTCAGAATTGGAGTTGCTCTTCAGAGCAACAGGGCGTCCCTCTTGAATTGCCACTTCTTCCTTTTCTGCTGCCATGGAACGCTTTGAGAAGTCATACTCCTCTGTTTCTTCGTCACCAGAGGCTTTGCGTTTCTTCGTTGCGTGCTGATTGACCGAGGCTGCACCGCCTTGATTCTTTTCTTGACGCTGCGTTTCTTTGATGAAGGCTCGGACTTTGGAAAATCCCGCAAGATCTGGAGTAATTCGAAGATGGCATTCATCTCCTCATCATTAAGCGTGTTGATTCCATCCAAATCGTAGCTATTACTTTTTAGAGCAGTTTCCCACAAGGACTTATCCTTATCGGTTGCCATGTTGGTGTTGTTCTTGGCGTTGTTGTCTTGAACACTTACAACAAAACGACCAAGCTCAAGGACATTTGAGAACCCGATTGAGTTCAAGAGTTGATGTAAAGATAGAAGATATGAATGCCTTGATACTAGCTCTAGCTACTTGACTACATGTACCAAGATTCAATCGCCTGACAGGCTGAAAGATCGACAAAAAAGCGTTATACTACGGTTAATCTAAAATTCAACGCCAACCACACACATCCCGATAACCATGACGACAATGACGCTATTCTTCCGATCGTCTGCCAGCAGGTCGATAGCTACTATTCGCCCTCGCTTCTTCTCGTCGACTGTCTTGGACGAATGTGTCGTTCATAAACGAGGTGATCCTGGCTATGGATCCAGAGAGTATTTGCTACTTGCACCCAATGTCACATTGGACTCTGCCAAGTCCGACCCCAATCTCGTGCTAGCATCACTGTTGGCGCACAAGAATATAATCTTTGGAGCTCGTGTGG
Organism: Herpochondria borealis; assembly: GCA_032274145.1. Lineage (NCBI taxonomy): Eukaryota > Rhodophyta > Florideophyceae > Ceramiales > Ceramiaceae > Herpochondria > Herpochondria borealis. Next base: position 12,933 of record JAVCKV010191499.1, on the reverse strand, counting down.
GGCACCACTACGACGACATGGTGGAACCGTGTACTCCTCTTCTACAAGCGGCGCTTCAGGATGCAGCGCATGTGGGAGAACAGCCCCAAGCGGTAGCATCTCTTGCGGGACTATGCGACTTTGTGGTGGACTGCATGGAACAACAACCAGACTCCATTATTATGAGTCAACTTGATGAGGTCGCACTAGAAGCCTGTAAGGCAATAGCAACGGGCATTCCTCGACCAGGGCACTCGGTGGTTGGTATGGGAACCTTTCGAGATGGCCAAGAGGGTTGGGAGGTGTTGGCCAAGGCGTTTGTGGATCGAAACTTGGCGCAAGAGCCCAATCTGTACAAGTCACAGGGTGGTCAAGTGGTTGGCATTGAACATATGGCGGACAATTCGGAAGCCTACATGAAGACAGCCGGTGGAGCCATGTGTCGACTCTTTTTCGTGTGATTGGTGGGTCGTTCATTCAGGGCGACGACTTTTGTGTCAGGCGACTCTAGCTACTTCAGTAGATGAAGATGTCTTTGCGACTCCACGGTTGATTTCCCAAGCCCCTACTGTCAAATATCACGAACTTCGCGAGGTATCCATAGTTGGCTGGGCTGAAATAGAAAAACAATGCACCATTGAGAACAACTCGCACCATCCTATCTTCCGTCACTGTGATCTCCTTGTGTGTCGTAGCTGCCCATCGGGCTACTCTGCGCTTTTCGAATATATTATAGAAAATGATCACAACGAGGGCTCCTGCATCGGAGGTATCTCAGAGGCGCAAGAAAAAAGGACGAATTCAATACTACATGATGCAGTTGGCGCGATTCTTCAGGTCACTTGTCGCTGTCTCTTGGTAACAACATGATCAAAAGGAACGATTCTAAGAGCATCGAACGCCAGAGCGTCGACAAAGTGGGACACATAATATGCTTCACCAAAGGATTTCGGTCACATCAATCTGTAAGCTAAGACTTGCCAACTCCTGACTAATGTTCATGGCGAGGAGACTATGCATGGATAAAGTAGTCGTGGGAGAGAACAGACTTACTACCGTTTATTTCTCTACGAGGCAAGTCCTTGTTTTCCCATTTCGGTGTCACTTGCAGCGAAAGGTACCAGCGAGGGAGAGATGTGCGAATCCTCTTCTGGAATACTGGACGAATGAGACGTTTCAGGGAGGGACAAAGTCTCATCTGGGATACTGGACGAAGTGGATGTTTCAATCTCAACCAGTGATCTGAGATTCGTAAGGACAATCACCTTGGATCCGTCAGGGGCGACAACACATCCGACCGACCGCCGATCCACGATTTCATCTCGAAACACTAGTCCGACCTCTTTGATACGCGTCACTTCGGCGTTGATCTCATCTGTCATCGTCTCGTAATCTTCCTGCGAAATATGTACGACAAGGGGAACGATTGTGCAGACCTTTCCATCCAGCAATGTCAGCTGTTGACAGAGGCTTTGGGACCAAGGGTAGACGGTTCGCCAACGCTTCACCTCTAAACTCGCTGCTTCGGCGGGTTCCTGCGAGAGTAGATACATCTTCAGACAAAAGCACCTCCCACGCACATCGCAAGCCCAGTATGCGGTTGCAGACAACCCGAATCCTATGACTCCAATGATGTATAGCTGCTTCGAAATCGTACTATCTACCCCACAGTTGAATCGAAGAGATAGTGGTTCTTGGATTGGAGTCCACGACCAACCATGTGGAGTTACGGTGGTGAAAATGCCGTAAAGATCCTCGCCATCTCGCGTGTTCGGCAAGAATCTGGTTTTGGGCGCAAGGTGCGAACAGACAATCGCAAACGTCAGAGCACGAACCATTTGTTGTGAACCCTCATAAATGGGCGAATAGGCAATCTTGCGTCGGTGTTTTTGGCCTGCGACGGAAAACGTGGTCTCGTCCGTGGCTTGGTCATCAGACGGCGAAGACAGAGATGTGTAGTAGACATCCTCTTTCGCAGGTTGTTTGGCTGTGTCGGGTGGTTTGGCGGCGGTTTTGCTCTCCTCTTGTGTGCTGACAGGCATATTCATAAGTTCTTCAAACGCAGTGTTGAAGGCTTCCATGTAGACGGATCGGTTCTCGTCTACATTTGTCGAAGCGATGACTATGCGGTTGCCAGGTGCCACCACACAACCGAATCGTGCGTGGGAGTTTATCCATGCCATGTTATCAAATATGTTGACTGCAGCAGTCTTCGATTCAAAGCATGCCGTGTCATTCGTTGGAATGCATTCAACAACAAACTCAAGTTCCCTTTTCGCGCCTTCTTTGCTCCGAACTATGAAGCAATCATATGCCGTAGAGAACTGGGATCGTGCTCGTTGAACGTACAATGGATACCCAAGGCTCTTGACGATGTTCGTGAGCAATGCTCCGATTTCCTGACATCGGTCGTAGTCATTACGATAGCTGGTAGGGACACTTAGCTGCTCGAGCGATGGTGATAATACTTTCGATAGATCGTAGGCCTTCCAAATATCCCAATCTCTTTCAATATCTATCTCATGGGCTGTTCCATCCATGGACTTGTTTTTCCAAGGTTGTGCGAGAGAAATTCTACTGTACTCTCTCCCATAGAAGTCTTTGATTTCCTGTTTGTGTTTTTGCTTCTCTACCTTGTTGTCGTCGTCGTCCAACCGCTTTGTTGTCGCCGCCTTGTGTTTCCACTTGTGCCGCCAGGAGAATTTGGACCAAGCCTCGAAAATTTTTGGATCAATCTCCTTGTCATCACAAGCGTAGACTTTAGGAGGCTTACTTTTCTTCTTCAAAGTCGTAGAACTGGATGCCACCGTTGTGGTCGAAGGAGTCTCCACTTTCATGGGATCACTTCTACTAGACGAAGGCGCTGTTGTCTTTGAATCTTCATCGCTCTGCATTGCCACATCTTTGTCGCTGTCGTCGTCCTCATTCTTGTTCAGTTCCATGGTTCAGAAACAACTTATCACCTAATCAATAACAAAGTATAAGCAACGCAATACTCATGCAAAGTATGGACGCGACAGAAAGAACGAAGCAAGCTATCGTGGACGATACGAGGTTTCCACAAAAGTCTCACTAAAAAAATGGCGCGCTGACAAAAATGTGATATTTTCGATTTGAAAAGCTCGACCCCTTATCTATAGACTAGAGTAAACTTACTTTACCGTATATGAAAGACTACTGATATACTTGAGCTCCTTCATTAATAAAGAATAATGCATCAAAACTAGATTATTATGAATACAAGCTCAAGCCAACTAACTCATGATGGGAGGTGATTGTTATAATAACAAGGAAAACAATAATAATGTCTCAAAAGCTAGCCCCTGTGGAGCGTGTTTGATCTTTCGAGCTGTTTTTGGTGAACTCGCAATGAGTTGCAACACGAAGTCATTGAGCAACATCTCACATTAGCGCGCGCTACTTCCGTCGCAGTCATTGACAGTGATGGTTTCAGCAACAGAAAGTCTATCAACGGTCTATCTAAATAACTACTGGCATTTGCTCTTCTTGCCATTCAAGTTTTCATTCCGTACAAAGGATTTTGTGACTGGATCTTGATAATGCTCCAATTCGTCAGCAATATTCTCCAAGGCATAGTCCCAAATATCTGGATCGTCACTACCGACATAGACGCAGAGTAGTACATCTTCATCGTTTTCTTCCTCTGTATATTCTCCCTTCCCTGTTGAATGCCACAATCCACCAGCGACTCCAGCAGCCTTGCCCAGTTGGTACTTGTACTTGTGTGTCTTGTCGTCCTCATCCTTGTACGCCATGCCAATTCGAAAGTCCTTGAGTGGGATGAGAAAGGTTGCAATTTGGGTACCAACTTCTTCCGACCAATCCAAATGAAACTCATGCCTCTTGGAAAAGGAACGGGTAATGAGAAACATGGAGTAGACCTGTGGTTCGCTCTCCGTCCATTTCATTTCCTTCACAGTTTCCAACAAGCCCAAACGATGAACATGATTTAGGTATCGTTGATAGGTTGCTTCATTGTTGACGGAATACCACTTAATATCAGACTTTGCCTCTTTCACAAAGCTACCCCAAGTCGTTGTGGCTGGATTGTACGGTGACACAAGGCAAAAATCCTTGGTGGATTTGCCGCTATTCAAATGAGGTTTCACATCCACTGTGTAGTCATGATAAATTTCTTGCAATACATCGATTGGTAAATCAACTTCAACCATGTTGTCGGCCTTTAAGGAAAAGTGATTCTTCTTGTGGACTCTGGGCGCTGCTGCAGCTTCATGAGGGCTCTTATTTCCCAAGACACGATGTTTCACATGGACAACAACCTTGTGTCGAGCATCGACAAGACGTAACACCATGATCAAACAACATATGACAATCGTATACGACGCATATTGAACAAATTTAGCCTTGCCACTGCGATACGTTGCACCTGCTGCTTTTGATGGCTTGCTTGTGCCATTCGTATCACTACTGCGCAAGGGTAACGTAGATTCGCCTCCGTTTTCGCCTTTGTCACGACGACGATGCATGATAGTGTTGGTGTGTGGATTGGTTTAGCAAATGGGAGAGGAGAAGAGTCAAGAAGCAAAGCAGAGAAGCACGTTGTTCGTCATTGTCGCCACAGAACACAGAAAATGAGCTTGTGAAAATTCGCAATAGTAACGGTATTATAACGTATATACCGTTGGATCTAATTCGACGTCGTATGTCCTTCGGCTAACAGTAACAGGCTCTTTAGATACACATTGTTCGCAACTGTCCCGTACCAATCTTCTCCGCAGCTGGCTCGTGTTACTCTGCTACATTTCATTTTGAAATGAAAAAAGCCGAATCGTGGAGTTGCCTTGCTATGAGATAAACGTCCACACACATTAGGCTTCTATAATTGTTCCACCAATTTCTCCGTCGACGATGGGAAAGCTCTGGCTCAGAAGGGATCCGAGACAAGAACACAGACTAGTCATAATAATCTTCTCATACCCTCTTCTTGATGTGATTGCGTGTACTCGTAGTTGACACCAACCCCAACTACGACTACGCCTTTGATCGACAAAATGAACTTCCGTTGAAGCAAACTGCCCATCATAAAATTCTCAAGCATCATGACACCACCCAACAACTCGATTTTGATGTTCCTCCGCCTTTAGTCTGCAAAGAAGAATCACAAAAACTCCCTCATTGTTCTCATCTCGGTATCAACATCGGAATCATAATCAACATCAAACCGAACTGAAAGCATGGACGCTGCCACAAACTCCTCACACGTTTAGCTCACTGGATTGGTACCAAGACTTTCCGAATCCGTGCCAAGCCGAGGAGGAGTCGTTCATGGGACAAACTCGTAGTATCACGAGGAGAAGAAGTAGCAGTCGGCTGTTGTTCCAAGAACATAGGCCATACTGTAGTACGAGGGTGGAATAGTGTAGCACGACGGACAGAGCGGAATTTGGAATCGTTTGACCACAAACTAAAAAAACTACGACATGTGTCCCATGTGTGTGGGAGGAGAGAAAGGAGTCTCTTCCGAACGCGGGGGAGTGGTGCTCACTTCTTTATAGCGCGCCAGGATTGGATCCCATCTTTGCGATCCGTTCACACCACTTTCCACGCCACCACTCTGTTAAAGCCACTCTGTTCACAGACCGAACAAACCTCTCCTTTCAAGAACAGTCCAACAGTCCCACGTCTCAAAGACCATCCTCAATCATGTCTTCTCTCACAAATCAGCAGAAAGCATCAGAAACCAGAACCATGGTTTCTCTTACACAAGCAACGGCGGAAGGTGAGCGCTCGGAAGGAACGCCTGACAAATCTCCTCTTTGGGCTCGCTCATCTCCCGAACGCGTTGTCGCAGCGAGTCGAGCGCTTATCGAGATGAAATCTCGTCTTTTTACTGACTGCCCAGACTTTTATCATTGGGGAATAGCACCAACGTTCTTCTCAAAGGAAGAGGTCGAACAGCGTGTCGGTGAGGTCACTGACGATTTGCTGAAGCGCAGCACTGCTCTCAGTCTGAAAATGCTGGTTGCTCGTAAAGAGAGAAATGCGGAAGGCCAAGCATTCTTGATCAAGACGAGCAAGGGCATAGTCTTGTCAACCGTCAGACACAATTTTTGCCAGGAAATCAACAAGAAGGGTCAAGTGGAAAAATGCATCGGAGCCTGTTTGGTCTTTCCTTCGAACGAGACTGAGCTGTTCCCCTTTAATCGCCACCGCCAAGTCATCAACTGGGACGCCGACAAAAATGCAACCGCTGCAGTTGTCGACCATTCTCTCAATTGGAAGTACGGTCGTGAATTGGAATTCATTGTGGTGGATGACGAAGAGTGCGCTGACTTGATGTCTGAACTCAGAAACCAAACCATCACCCCCTACAAGGCTGTCAGTGCCACATTTGAGATCAAGGAGCGCATGACAGTCGGCATTGTTGCTCGTAGCTATACGGGTATGCTGGCTACAAGCTTGCAGAATCAGCTTGCTGCCTCCGAAGAAGGGTACACGGCCCAAGCTGGTGATGTCTTCATTACCGTCGGAGAGATTACCCATGTTGGCGCGGAACACATTGAGTACAGTGTAAACACTGTCCCAGGCTTCTCTGGGGGCGCCGTGGTTCTTCTGGATGCAGGGAACGATTGCCACATGCATGTGCTTGCAGCCCATACTGGGTACTCTGAAACCAAAGAGACGAACTTTGGGCTTTTGGTCGCGACGAAGGTTGAAGAGTATGAAGCTGCTTAACCTGGATGATGACAGGTTCTCTCAGTCTTTTCCTTCTTGGCCGTAGTACTGTAGATGCATAAACTATAGTGGAGATTAGCATCTCAGTATTGTATTTGTACGAAGCTATAACTTTGTTTATGAATCATGGAGTTGCCTTGCTATGTATGAGATGAAGGTAGGTCCCACATTAGGCTTCTATAATTGTTCCACCAATTTCGCCGTCGACGATGGGAAAGTTCTTGCTCAGCAGGGATCCCATCACATGAACACAGACTAGTCATAGTAATATCATGTGAATGAGTGATGCAGGTTAAGAAGGTCGCTGGAGACTGACTCTACTATAACGCTTCCGATGTTGGTGTCAATTTTTGTGTCACAACCACATTGGCGGGTAAACCCAGATAATCTTGCAACGTGGCATCGAGGAAAGATGAAGGAGTCTGTGATGCATGTCATGCAGGACAGTACGGCAGTTAGTTGCGTTTACTTTTAAGGTGCTTCTGCGGTTATAATATCCGTTCTTCATCTTCTTTGACGATTGTTGTTTGGCGCACGTCGACCGTCAGAGTGACCTGGGCGTGACCTACTATTGTTTCTGCCTCCCGGTCCTCCTCTGCCTCCCGGACCTCCAGGACTTTTTGCCTTGATGTTCAATCCAGAGACTCCCTTGAGGCCCATTTTGCCAACAAGGTCTTTGGTGAGTGCAGGTGTCTCGGTCAGACCTGTTAGTTCTGCAAACTCGTTTGCAATGTCTACAAGGTCGTCCTTTCGTCTCAAATTGAGCTTTTTCATCTTGCCCAAATAGTATCCCAGAAATGCTCGATACGCACCCTGGGCACTGTTGGTGAGAACCCGATCACCCCGTCCAATGCGGTCTCGCACAGGACCTAAACGGTCGTCCGTTTCGGCGGACAATGGGTTCTGAAACATTTCTCGCAGCTGTGGGTCTACTGGAATATCAAGGCCCTTGAGTTCTTGCAGGTACCTGGATTCCCAATCCGAAAGGACAAGCCAGCCCCTCCCCTCAGTTCCTGCTCGACCTGTGCGCCCAAGGCGATGAATGTACTGCTCACGACTGTCTGGAATGCCAAACTAATACATTGGAAAAAGAAATTAAAAAGTGAGAAACGTCACTCTGAACCAATCACGAGAGCACACATCGTCCTTGCTGCATCTTACCTGAATGACATGAGATACGTTGGGGTAGTCAACACCTGCAGAAGAAGAGAAAGATAGGATGAGAGGAGTTGAGTACATCACACGCTCGATATAATATAAGCAACCTTGTCGCGAAAAACATGTTACTCATTCTCACTATACTGACTGACTCACCTCGCGCTGATACATCACTTGTAAACAGTATATCCCTCGTGGCCTGTCGAAAGTTCTCACTGACTCGATTCCGGTACGATTGCGTCTTTTTGGAATGCAACTCCAGGACTGGAATTCTCAATCCAAGGTTGAACAGTTCAGAGAAAAAGGCCACCATTTTCGCTGTTGGAAAAAACACGACAATCTTGGCCGGAGTCTCTGCCGAGTCGTGTTCCATGGCCAATTGCACCACTTCCACAACGGACGACACAAAGCGATCGGAGGAAGGAATAATGACGTGTGATTGCTTGACTTGAGCATTGGTATGCGTCGCCGCATCACCATCATTGATGCAGTCAACTTCGATAAAGTCCTTTTGCATATTCTGCGCCATGATTGTCTTGAGGTCTGGTGGGATGGTGGCTGAAAAGAGCAGCGTCTGTCGCCCCCGTCCTCGAGGTAAGTAGGCCAAAATCTTTTGAATTTCATTGCGAAAGCCCATGTCCAACAATCGATCCGTCTCATCCAACACGACTACTGGAGTGCGCGACATGATGTGTTTTCCAAACTGCTGTCCATTGACTTTGGTGGACCGCATGTGATCCAACAATCGACCGGGTGTGGCAACGAGTATCGTTGGCAGACGATTGGACAATCGATTCACATCTCTCTTCATGTTGGTTCCACCAAACACCACTTGCACATTCATATCACGATGAAACGACAACAACTTTTCTGCTTGATCCCCAATTTGCGTCGCCAATTCTCGCGTGGGTGAAATGACCAACACTCCAATATTTTCTCCCGCGACATAACAGTCATCACTTTGCAAAATGCGTTCAATGGCGGGCAATAAAAAGGCCAACGTCTTGCCCGTTCCCGTGCGAGCTCGTCCCAACACGTCGCGTCCCGACGAGGCTGCGGCAAATGTCTTGGCTTGAATTTCCGTCATGCTCGAGAGGCCCATGACTTCGGTAATGGCACGTTTGGATTTGGGATGCAAGTCGTTGCGTTCGGCAAACAAAACGTTGGTCGAAAAGGTTTGAGTGCCGTCGTCATTGTCGTTTGTAATAGATGATGACTGTTGTTGTTGAGGAGGAGGAGGCTGCTGTTTTCTGACTGGCGGTTTCTTATTCGCAGTCGCAGGCCTGGCCTTTGGTGCTCCTCCTTCTCCTAGCAACCAGTCAATGTATTCTGCCTTTTCGGATTGTCGATCATCCATGGTTTGCAATCGTTTCACCAAGACATCCCTGAGTTCCTCCTCGCTCAAGTTCATGTTGCCAGCCATCTTTTTTAACTCTTGTCCTTGATCCTTGCCCTGCGTCCTCATGATTGTAGAGTGCGAGTACGATCGTTTGGCAAGAAAGAGACGTGTAGATGCAGGAGCAAACAGTCTCGTCGTAGCACTGTTGCTGAGACTGCTGCTGCTGTGACAAAAGGCAGTCACAGGCCTCCTCATGGCGTGGGTCAACTTGGAGGAGAGCATGATGACTAACAGCAGGAGCAAACAAGCAGTTTGTCGAGTTACTACAGCAGGCAATCTTGTCGTTACCACCCGCTTGATTGTTGTTGATGGTTGATGCATGTATGTATGTATGTATGTACTGTATGCGCGCCGTGCGTTATTGTCTAACAAGATGATCTGGACCACCGATTATTAATGGTGAGCTTGTGTGCAACAGTTTGATTGTAGGTGATGGATGCACGTTCACTTTTGATGTTCTGTGATGCGTTTTTCCTCATTTTTGATTTTTCTGGCACGTTTTTGTGCTTTTTTTTCTGTGGCTACGGTCGGTTTGAGTCTGATGGTCCGTCGTACTGTACGGCGTGAACCAAGATTACGGGTCAACATTCCTCGTCTGAGCTGCGCGATGAGATTATCCCTCCTCCTTGTTCAATCAGTAGAAAGACACTCAGACACTTGGCAACTAACAAACTTGTAAGGCACCAGGTACTAAGTATAAAAAGACCTCTATATATGGCATAATGCCAATACTGTAATGTAGGGAAATTAGGTTATATGCAGTTGCTTGTAACTAACCAGGACCGATCCGAGGTTTGAAATCCTAGCTTTTGCTCACTGGTTTCTCTATACTATAGTGAGGTTTTACTTGTGTGCGGTCCGTAAAAGTGAGGTGCTTGCGTGTGTGTGTCGTGTGCTGAAATGGGAGGCGAGTGCTGCTGATGGAGGCCTAGAGAGGATGATGTTGAAGGGGCGAGTGCATATTGTATAATGTGTGGTTACGTCTCAGCCAAAAGTATTGGAGGGTGCTGGATTAGCTTGTTGTTTGAAGACGGGGTCCGATTGGGTAGCCATCAGATTAGGTTCTGGACCGGACAGAAGAAGTTAGCGACGACGGGGTTTCGGGGTACGTGTAGTTGTGAGTTCTGTAGGTGCCGTCAGACAGGTTTGGAATATTTAAGGAGTACCATTGGAATTTGGCGCCAACTCTGGTGAAAGGACGGTACGATCGTGGGCGGAGAATTGTTCTTGTTGGGTGACCTCTACTATGGCGGCATGTTCTTGCATCAAACTATTTGAGGACTTTTTCAAACAGACTGGCTATTACGGCTTTCAGTTATTCAATGTCTCGATCCAGAGCGGGTACCGAATGCTGCCCCCTCAATTGAAATCAGTCAAGAAAGGACCAATCCAGTCCTCTGCGGTGTTGGAGATTCCTGCAACAAGATTCAACCCCTCCTCGTCCAGGCGCTCAATGAGAAGCGCATTCGAGGCAGCAACTTGCTCGACAGTCAAGCTAAAAGAGTTATCGATAAAGATTGCGACACCCACAACACCCTCGGCCCTCAAGCCTGCCAGGTTACAAATGTTGAACCAGTCCGATCTCTCAGCATCAACTCCATTGTCACGGCTGACGGCAGAAAAGATTGTGTTGCTGTCATTGAGAAAATTCTGAGGAATAAAGAGTTCACTGGAAAAGGTTGGTTCTGGCTGGAGGAGACAAAATGGACGCTCGGGGTAGGACGTGCGGAACTGGTTCCACGTCGATTGAATTGTGGAGAGCGTTTGACTGCCTTCAGACTCGTCAATGACAGCGATACATGGAATGATCTCGTTGAGCCGGTCCTGAGTAACAGTTGGAAACTGTGTGGGAGGACCTTGAGCTGGTGGTGCTGAAACGCTGCTGTCGAGTGGGACGCCTCCATTTAACAACGTAAGAGCATCCATGGTCTGGATCAGTCCATGTCCGAAGAAGGGGTCACGTCCTACATAGTTGGATTGGCTACCCACCAGATCCTTTGCAGAGCTAAAGATGGCGTCACGGATTTCATCAACTGTAGCTTCAGGCTTGTAGCTCCACAGCAATGCGGCTACTCCAGAAACAAATGCACAGGAGTTTGAAGTTCCAGATTGAATTGTGTAGGAGTTGTCGAGATGAGTGCTCATAATTTCTACACCAGGAGCGACAATATCCACGAAGTCGTTGGCTTGAGAGAAGGGTGCATACTCCTCCATGAGATTGACTGCACCAACCGAAACAACGCTGGGGTAACTTGCTGGGTAGAATGGATTACTGATTGGCCCGCCGTTTCCAGCCGAAGCGACAAGAAGGACGCCGTACTTCTCGACTAGATTATTAAGCCCTTCCAGCTCGCTCTCGAGATATAGCTCCCCGGCTAGGGACATGTTGATGACTCTTGCGCCAGCTTCAGCACATTTCTCAGCAGCGTCCACGATTCCTGCGGAGTGTACAAATTGGTTGCCAGAGTCTGTGAATACTCTGACCACAAACACATCTGCACTGGGAGCCACCTGTGAGATCCACAATATGGTTAGAGCACATGATGTGAAAACAGCCACATGAGTAACAGCACGATTCGCTTACGCCAATCACTCCAATGTCGTTGTCGTTGACGGCATTGATGATGCCTGACATAAAGGTTCCGTGACCAATTGCATCCTCGTTCCACGGTCGCTCCATGTCACCTTCAAAACCATCGAATCGTGACATGTCAAGATCAATGTGATCCGTCACGCCACTGTCAATGATGCAAACCTTGACTCCTTCGCCAGTAGTGAACTCATGGGCCGCAAGGGCTTGGATTTGATCCATTGGATCATTCCTAGGTGGTGGTGCTAGTAGTTGGCGTGGTTCTTTGAGGCTGGTGGTAACCTCTCTCGCCTCATCATCAGTGGACATAAACTCTCTGGTTGCTCGTGAAATGGTAGTCGGAAACCTGATCCAATCCGTCTCGATTCTCGCCACGTTTGAGTCTTCCTGAAGCGCCTCGTATTCTGCTTGCGTGAGTCGCATGGAGAAGGTCTTCTTGTCGGAAAACGAATAAACGGGTGGCGTGCCACCCTGGAGCGAAAAGGGAGAGTCGTTTTCCTCCTCGTATACAACGTAGTATATGAACCTGTCAAATGCTACAAATGCATCGTCATGTGGTCGAACAAACCCTCTCTTGAATGACGAAATGGCATTTGCGAACAAGATGCTGACTTGGACTTCTTGTAGCACACAGACTGTCGCCAGCATATATGCAGCGAAACCAACGATGGATGTTGGTCCCAAAGCACGAACCTTCATCTTCTTGCTGTTCTTCTTCGATTCTTTTTGAGGAGAGGAATAGAGAGGGCAAGCTGCCCGACACCTCGATGATCAGAAAGAGTATGTAGCCAATCAGATTGATTCGCTTTTCAGACAAATTTGAAACACTCCCAGAGCGTTATAACGCTAGCAACATTTCGGGGGCAACTACTTTGATGTTGTCATTATGTCTTTGAAAGTTTGCATCGACTAGTCTTGAGACTCTCTCTAGGCTATTGGTATCTCTATTTCGACTTTCCGACATTCACTTGCTTTCTCTCAACATGTCGCCAAAAGATACGGGATGTCCTCAATTGAAATCAGTCAAGAAAGGACCAATCCAGTCCTCCGCAGTGTTGGAGATTCCTGCAACAAGATTCAACCCTTCCTC
>JAVCKV010191388.1:0-16991 GCA_032274145.1 Herpochondria borealis | reverse complement strand
TTAGCCACTTCTTCGCCATGAGGAACAACATGGTTGGCCAATCCCATTCGATAAGCATCCGCAGCATTAATCATATCGCCAGTCAACAAATATTCCATCGCTCGACCTCGTCCTATCAATTGAGGTAACCGTTGCGTTCCACCATAACCAGGAATAATTCCAAGATTCACTTCAGGTTGTCCAAATCTTGCTTTTTCACTTGCAATACGCATATGACAGGCCATTGCCAATTCGCAACCACCTCCTAATGCAAATCCATTGACTGCTGCGATGACTGGTTTTGGAAATTTTTCAATGAGGTTAAAAATGCCTTGCCCTTTTCTTGAAACTTCCATCGCATCATCATCCGTAAAACTTAAAAATTCTTTGATGTCTGCACCAGCAACAAATGCTTTCTCCCCTGCACCTGTGATGACGATTCCTTTTAAAGTTTTTTTACGTGGAGCATCTTTTGAGAAAAAATATTCTAACTCATCGAAAACATCTTTATTCAATGCATTTAATGCTTTTTCTCGATTGATAGTTAGCATGATAATTCCTCTGTTGTTTTTGACTAAAATATTTTCGTATTTCATTGTTACTTTTTTTTGCTGCGAAGTTAAGAAACTGTATCAAATTATTAGTTTTAATTTAATACTCTGTAACAAAAACTAAGTTAGAAAGGAAAACCTCTTTTATAAAAGCCGTGCCACGGATAATCTTTATTAAAAACTGTTCAAAATGAATTCAGTTATGAAATATGTATTTTTTTCATGCCTTCTTCAAATACTTTTAAGCAGTTGCAATCCTGTTTCAGAAAATAAATCTAAACCTATCCACACTCCTATTCAAATTCAACCAACTACATTTGATTGGAATGGTTATAATCTTATTCGAAAACCAACTGATAAACTCTATTCAAAAGTTTTAGAAGAAATTCAAAAATCAAAAAAATCTACAGATAGTATTTCTGTCTTTTTTGAAAATGCATTAGTCAATCAAATTATTCCTTACTGGTATGGAACACCTTGGGATTTTAATGGTCATACGAACATTCCGAATGAAGGTGAGATCGCTTGCGGTTACTTTGTTTCTACAACTTTAAAGCACATGGGACTAAATATCAATCGTTATAAATTGGCACAACAGTTACCCATTCATGAAGCGAAAACTTTAAGTTTAGGAAATAAAGTTTTAGAAATTGAAGCAGATAATTTTGAAAAATGTTTTGAAAAAATAAAAGCAACCTTAAAAAGTGGAATTTACTTTATTGGATTAGATGCAAGTCATGTCGGTTTTCTATTAAAAAGAAAAAAAGAATTTTTCTTTATTCATTCTAATTATGGAACTCCACAAGAAGTGATTATCGAGCTAGCACAAGAATCAGATGTATTAAAAAGTTTCTCTCACTTTTATATTACAGAAATCTCAAAAAACAAAACATTAATGAATCATTGGAAAACAAATAAAAACATTCCTGTCATAACCAAATAAAAGCACAATTTCACTTTAATATTTTTTTTGAAATTATATTGTTACAATTTATATTTTTATTAAAAAAAACAACACAAATACATCTCTAAGAACCTTATCTTCCTAAAGATACAAGAATGTAAATAACAATGTATTTACAAGTCAATATTTAATTAAGATTGTTGAAAACTTTTATTAATAAAAATTCTTCTTTACCAATAAAAACATTATGTTTACTTCGATAATATGAAAGATGTATTATAAAAACATTTTCATTTTTTTTAAACACCAAATTAAACATACCAAATCATGAGCAAGTTGGACGAATTATGTGTTAAGTACAAAGCTTCAATGGACAAGCACGCAATCAAAGGCGTTAGTATGAAATTAGTAACTGCTGTTGCAAAATCTTTAGGACCATCTATCTACAACAAGAATTCTCAGTTAATCGCTTGTGGAAAAAAAGAAGAAAGAGACAGAGTTAAAAAGAACTACCTTATCAAAAAATTGGGATTAGAAGACAGCCCGAAATTGGATGCAGCTATTGAAGATGTTTGCAAAAAAATGGGTTCTAGTAATCGGTCAAAAAACCGTCCTATTTTTTACGCATTGCTTGCAAAAAAATTCAAGAAAGCAGGCATGTACGACGCATAGTACATTAGAAACACTTAGAAAAATTAAAAAAGCTTGGTTGAGTATTCAGTCAAGCTTTTTTTTAGCCACGGACTAACACAAACTTAAATCGACTCTCGAAAATCACGTTATAGAAAAGTCGATTTAAGTCTGTGTTAGTCCGTGGCTAAAAAAAGTCAGCCTAAGTCTGTGGCAAAATACGTAAATTGCGGCTCATTCAATCAATAAGAACATTTGAAAAAACGAATATTATATATTGCTCGTAACATTCCTACTCCAAATCAAAAAGAGAATCAGGTTGTTCTGAATATTGCAAAAAAACTTTCCTCTGAATTTGAAATTGATGTGCTTTACCCTAAAGAGATTGTTCCATGGGGTTTACATTTTGCAAAAAAATATAAGCCCCTTTACAATTTAAAACCATGGAAATGGAATGGAAAAACTATTCAAATTTTAAAGTATATCAGAGTTCCCAATAATACCAATGCTTTTCTATTTGCTACAAAGTATTCCAATATTGAAAAAATAAAATTTGATGATTATGATCTTATTCATGGTCATTTTATTTTTCCCGACGGAATTTTTTCTTCTGTATTAGCAAAGAAATGGAATGTTCCATATTTGATAACCATTCGGGAATCAGATTTAGACTTACTAAGAAAAGTTTCTAAAACAAGTTCTACTTGGAAATGGGCTACAAATGTTTTAAAAGGAGCAAAAGAAATACATGTCTTAAACAATGCTTCTACAACCTTTACAAAGGAACATTTCGACTTAGATACCGTATTAATTCCACATGGTATTGATTCATACAATATTGTAGAAAACAACACTTCAAGTAACTCTTCAGAAATAAAAATTAGTGTGGTAGGTGCAATTAATCCCAACAAGCAAATAGATTGGGTAGTAAAAGCAGTAAATGAATATCAGGGTAAAAAAAGTATTCAGTTAAATGTAATTGGAGATGGCCCTCAATTGAATAATTTAAAAGCTTTGGCCAAGGACAAAACCAATATCAATTTTTTAGGAAAAATTCCACACGCAGAAGTTTTTAAACATTTAACTTCAAGCGATATTTTTGCTTTACCGAGTCGTAAAGAATCTTTTGGCTTAGTGTACCTTGAAGCTGCCGCAACCAATAATGCTATCATCGGTTATTTCAATACAGGCATTTATGGAGTTTTGGAAGAAAAGAAAGAGATCATTTATATTGATAATTATTCCGATTTTAAAACCCAATTATTTAACCTAGTAGAAGATGAAAAATTAAGGAAAGAAATGCAAAAAAATGCTAAAGAGAAAGTGAAAGAACTCACATGGGAAAAAATAATTGAACGATATAGTAATATGTACCAAAAAAATTTAACCTTATAAAATGAGAGTGTTTATACTTTGTACAGGCAGAACAGGATCATCCGCAATCATCAAGGCCTGTAAACATATTGAAAATTATTCTTCCAGCCATGAATCTTTATCAAAAGTTTTGGGCGAAGGCAGATTTGCATTTAAGGATAATCATATTGAAGCAGACAATCGATTAAGTTGGAACTTTGGGCAATTGGATAAAATTTATCAGGATAATGCATTTTATGTACACCTTACTAGAGATAGAGATAAAGTGGCTCAAAGTTTTATGAGAAGATTTTATCAGCCTCGAAGTATCATTGATTCTTTTTGTGAAGGCATAAAAATGGTTTCGCCTGAAAAGCTGAATGAAAAAGAACGATTGCAAGTCTGTTATGATTATGTGGATACTGTAAATACTAATATTGATTTTTTCTTGTCCAACAAAACAAAAAAAATGAGTATTACGCTTGAAAATATTGAAAAAGATTTTCCTCTTTTTTGGAAAAAGATTGGGGCTTCTGGGAACTTAGATCAAGCCCTCCAAGAATTTAAAGTGAGGCATAATTCTTCTAGCAAAAGACCTTTGGAATTGTTGGCAAGGCTTAGATTAATTTTGACAAGAGAATGGCGACACCTTAAATTAACCATTCAATCTTATAAATAATACGATGACATTGTTTAAGATGGTTTAGTGTTGTTTGAAATTGTTTGGGGTTGTTGTCGAATAATTCTGAGTCTCTTTAAACAAATTCAAACTATCCCAAACAATTTCAAACAACACCAAACCATCATCAACACTTTAATAGCCAACCAATAATTTTCTTCTAAAACTGTTTCGAAATATGTGTTAAGGATGAACCAATATCTAATATTAATTCGTTTATCTTAGAGTTCTTTTTAGAAAAAAAATTTATGAAAAAAATATCAACAGGTAGTACTTATAATGCGGTGCATAACATCAGGTTTAATAAAACCCTTGAGTTTATGCAAAAATGGGTAAACACATCAGATAAGATTTTGGATTTGGGACCAACGAATCCACTAGGGACATTGTTGAAAGATAATGGTTACCAAGTTCGAAATACTCCAGAAGGATTGGACTTAGATCTTGATTATGATATTGTAAAAACAGAAGATTTTGAAGTACTAACTGCATTTGAAATCATTGAACATTTAGTCTCACCATTTCCTATGCTTCATGCAACTAAAGCAAAAAAATTAGTTGCTTCTATTCCTTTAAAATTATGGTTTTCTGATGCCTATTGGAATGAAAATGATCCCTATGATCGACATTACCATGAATTCGAACCACGCCAATTTGATATGCTTTTAAACAAAGCTGGATGGGAAATCAAACAAAGTGAAAAATGGGTTAGCACTTCTAACAAAATAGGACTCAGACCTTTACTTCGAAAATTCACTCCACGACATTATATTGTCTATTGTGAAAGAAGTTAGATAAAATATGGGAGTCATTCAACGCCAAGGGTTAAAACATACTATTGTCAGCTATGCTGGTGTGGTGATTGGTTTGTTGAGTGTGATTTTTATTTATCCAAGAGAGGAAGAATTATATGGGCTGTACAAATTAATTTTTTCAAGTGCCATTTTATGTACCTCATTTTTTATGTTGGGTTTTAATATTCACTCCGTAAGATCATTCCCAGTTTTTAAAAATAATGACAATGGACATAATGGTTTCCTAGGACTTTTGATGACGGGAGGATTTGTAGGTTTCTTGTTATTTTTAGTATCCTTACCTTTTATAAAATATTTATTCATTGATATTTTATTCCAAGAAAATGAAAATCGAATTTTATTTGAAACCTATTTTTATTACCTCATCCCTTTGGTCTTTCTATTTATCTTCAATGCTATCTTTTTAAAATACATTTCCAATTTCCAGAGAGTAGTCATTCCTAATATTTTAGATCAGTTATTGATAAAAATTAATCTTCCCATTCTTTTCTTATTTTTTATTGGTGATTATTTTACAACTGAAATGTTTATAAAAGGAATCGTTCTAAATTACCTCATTGTCTTTTTAGGTTTGATTATTTACACTAAATCTCTAGGGCAACTATTTCTAAAAACTAAATTCAGTTTTATAAAAAAGCCATTAGCAAAAGAAATGGGAGAGAACTCCTTATTTGGTTTGCTCAATGCTTTGGGAAGTCAAGTTGCCACTAGAATTGATACCTTAATGGTTTCTGCAATGATAAGTATTTCCGCTGGTGGGATCTATGCCATTGTAGATGTAATAAGTGATGTGATTACAAAACCTTACAAAGGGATCAATGCTATTGCTGCACCTATTATTTCAAAGAGTTGGAATAATAATGACTTAGAGGAAATAAAAAAGATCTACCAAAAATCTTCTAT
Organism: Herpochondria borealis; assembly: GCA_032274145.1. Classification (NCBI taxonomy): domain Eukaryota; phylum Rhodophyta; class Florideophyceae; order Ceramiales; family Ceramiaceae; genus Herpochondria; species Herpochondria borealis. The sequence goes on along the minus strand of JAVCKV010191388.1, from coordinate 11,177 downwards.
TTCTCTTTTGGTTTTAGGTTGGTTTATTTTTTTAGGGACATGGTTATCTATTGATGATTTATTTTCCATCATGCCTAACAGTAGTCTTATGAAAACTGGAAAATATGTCATCTTCTTTCTCGGTTTAGCTAGATTATTTGACCTTGCAACAAGTGTCAATTCCTTTATCATTATCTACTCTAAAAAATTTCGATTTAACTTTTATGCCATTTTAGTTTTAGCGATTTTAAATATTATTTTCAACTTAATTTTCATCCCAATCCTAGAATACCAAATCGTAGGTGCAGCAATAGCAACTTTTTGTTCCTTGGTTCTTTTTAATTTAGCCAAATTAATTTTTATCTGGGTACAATTTAAGATGCAACCATTTACGGTGGCTACTTTAAAAATATTGATTATTGTAGGCATTTGTTGGGGAAGTATTTATCTTATTCCATTGGATTTTCATCCTATCGTAAATATCTTGTTACGTTCGGTTCTATTGACTATTATGTATAGTGGAATGGTTTTATATTTTAATATTTCTCCTGATATTAATAATATGGTCAATAGTGGATTGGAAAAAGTACGAAGTTTTTTTAGGTAAGATCTAAGCCGATAATTTTTCTAATAATAAAGCCATGTCTTTGGTTAAATTTCTACGACTATATTTTTCTATTCCTTTAGATGCAATGGTAAGATTTCCATCTTTATATTGTTGGTAAGATTCTAAAACAAACTGCTCTAACTTTGTCTCTTCCTGATAATCAAATGCTTTTCCAGTTTGCGTTTCATTGATAATTTTTGCAAGGCTTCCATCCTCTGGACAAATCGCCATGATCGGCCTACGAGCTTTTAAATATTCAAATAATTTCCCTACCACCATTCCTTTCGCAATAGGGGTATCACTTACCACAAGTAACAATATTTGACTCGCAATCTGAATTTCATGAACTTCAGAATGAGGAACATATCCGACTAAATTCAATTGAGATTCCAAACCAAAAGCTTTGATCGAATCAACAATTTTTCCTTCCACATTTCCAATCAATTTAATTTCTAAGTCTTGTAAAAAACCAGGTCGCTCCTCTCCTATTTTTTTCAAAACCTTCCAAAGTTTTTCTGGATTTCTATCCGCATTTAAAAGACCAATATGTGCTATCGAAAACTTTTGATCTAAGGTTGATTTCGTTTCAGAAAAATTAGAAACGTCATAGCCATTCGTAATGACATAAATGTTCTTATTGTATTTCAAAAAATCCTCCTTGATCGCGTCCCATGCTACCGTTACTGCATCTGCCTTACTCACTACTTCTTTCTCCAGTCTTCGGTGTTTTGCATCTGATCTTTTAGTCAAATTTAGAGTGTAGTAAAAATCAATTTTTGTCCACGGATCTCGAAAATCTGCCACCCATTTTATACCTAATTTTTCTTTTAATCCCAAACCAATCAAATGCATACTGTGTGGCGTACCATTGGTCACCACCACATCTACAGGATTTTCTTTTAAGTATTTTACCAAAAATTTAATCGACTTCTTTACCCAAAAAACCCTTGGGTCAGGAATAAAAAAATTACTACGAACATAGTTCATAAATTGATCTTTCATCGAAGGATTTTTCCCTGCCCGAAAATTATCAACTTCTAGATCTTTTCTTTTTTTATTGGAAATAAGGGAAGCAATTCGATAGGGTTCCCAAATGGGTTGTTTAATAATTTCACATGCCTCAGGAATGTCGGATAAAAGGGATTCGTCCTTTAATGGAAAGTCAGGATTGGAAGGAGTGTACACTACGGGCTGCCATCCATTCTCAGGTAAATATTTTGAAAATTTCACCCAACGCTGAACACCTGACCCGCCCATTGGAGCCCAATAATATGTGATAATTAATACTCTTTTCAATTGCTGTTATTTGAACCACAAAAGATACAAAAGAAGGACAAAATATTTTTTCACACGATATTATGAATTAATATATCATGTGAAAAATCTTTTGTCCTTCTTTTGTATCTTTTGTGGTTAAGTAATTATTTCTTCTTCTTCTTTCGCTTTTTCGATTCTGTCTTTTTGATAGGTGCTTTTTTCGCTGCAACTGTTGGTTGAGATTCTGCTCTTACAGATTCTTCATTCATCGTTTTCATGAAAGAAGAATAAATCAACCATAAGAATCCAGCAAGAATTGCTAGAGAGAAAATAAGCGTTATCATTTTTCCAATACTATATGCACTAGGTTCAAATTTAAATTCAATGGTGTGTTGCCCCGCTGGAATTTTCATGGCACGCAGCGCATAATTTACTCGAATATGATCTACAGCTTGACCATCTAAATAAGCTTGCCATCCTTTGTTTGGACCATACCAAATTTCAGAGAATACCGCTAATTGATCGCTAGTTGAATTACTTTGATAAGTCAATTTATTAGGGGCATATGCAGTCAAATTAATACTACCATTTTTTTGGATATTCAATCCATTTACATAGTCCTTAAATTCTTGATTAACAATCGCAGTAGAACCTGTATTGAGCCCTTTTAATTTATTGATTTCTTCATTCGCGTTAGCCACTACCTGAAAATTATCCACAAACCAAGCGTTACCTAATGCATTCGAATTAACAATAGGAGCACCCTTCGGATTTGCGATAAAATATTTTGTATTCAACATATTCATCACAGGCATCCTTGACATCAGCAGATTAATATCTGCAATACTTTTAGCACTAGATAATCCACTTCGTAAAGCACCACTTTCCTGCTGGATATGTCGTTCAATTAAATCTTGATACCGTTGTAATTTTGCGGGATGATAACCACCTATTGTTTTATGGAAATAAGAAGTCGATGAAGAGTTAACCCAATCAATCGTAAAATCAAAAACACGATAAGACAAACTTTTATCCTTTAAAATTTCGGTATCTGCAATTCTTGGATTTTTATAAGATTCATATTTACTTTTTACAACAAATTTATCTGCATCCAAATATCTTTTACCTACTCCCCATAAATCTCCTACAGTAATCACAGCAATTCCTGCTAAGAGAATGGGTTGTTTTATTTTGTCCGTCAAAAACGCCCACAACAAACCAGCCGTTCCTAAAATGATTGCTAAGGATCGTAGCGAATCTGATTGCATCAATGAAGCACGGTCAGCTTTTAGCGCAGCTAAATTCATCCCATAATTACTAACATAATTTCCATCTCGTAATGGACTAGTAAATTCAAAAAACGAACCACCTAGCAATGCAAAAAACAAACAAATTCCGCCCATAATTCCTGTGGCGATATACAATGATTTTAATAAATCTTTTTTGGAAGTCTCCCCTTTTAGAAATTCAGAAACTGCCAAAATTCCAAGTACTGGAACTAAGAATGAAGTAATTGCTAAAACAGAATTAGGTGTCCTAAATTTATTATACATCGGAAAGTAGTCGAACATCAATCCATTAAATCCCCAAAAATTATCTCCCAATGAAAGTAACATGGTTAACAATACTCCTGCACCGAGTCCCCATTTTATACTTCCTTTGACGACAAACATTCCAAGTATAAAAAGAAAAAATATTCCTGCTCCAAAATATACTGGCCCAGCTGTAGAAACTTGTTTTCCAACCGATCCCCAATACAATGGTGCTCGTAAATTTTTAGTACTACCGCCACGTTTTTTTATATCATTTGCAAATGCAGATTTAGGGCCTACCGGTTCTCCACCACCTCCACCTACTACTCCAGGAATAAATGAAGAGGCCAAATCCAACCAACCATTACTATATCGCATCGCATAATCTTTATCCAATCCCTCGGTATTACTACTCGTTACGGAGACGTTTGCTTCTTTTGCCAAAATAGGTTTTCCACGCATCGTATCCTTAGAATATTCGTAAGTTGTCCAAAGACCAGATGCACTCGAAGCAACTGCCATCAAACCACCAATTCCAAGGTATAATACTGCTTTTCCAAAATCAGCCCCCTCACCTCTTTTGATGTGTTGAACCATTTCAATGATTCCATAAATCCCTAAGGCCAAGAAAAGATAGTAGGTCATTTGCACGTGATTCGCATAGAGGTTTACGCCTAAACCTAGTGCGAAAATGATTCCTCCCAACAAATGTTTTTTCCGAAAAGCCAAGACAATTCCAGCGAAGATTAATCCGAAATAAGCGAAGGTTCGAAGCTTGGTCATATGCCCTGCACCAAATAATACTAAGTTATTGGTAGTCATCGAAAACGCAATCGCCCCAATGATACTTAACCATGAATTGACACCCAATAAAATTAGAGCTACATAGAATCCAATCATCATCGCTACAAAATATCCAATTGGACGTCCTATATATAATTGACTGGTTCTTTCGACATACTTCAATACATTCGAAGGTTGACTTGAATTAATTTGGTAAGTAGGCATTCCTCCAAACATAGAATTAGTCCAAAGGGTTCTTTCTCCCGTTTTATCATAATGGTCTCTTATTTCTTTGGACATCCCTTTATGAGAAACCGTATCACCTGCTTGCACCACTTTACCATTCAGTTGTGGCGAAAAATAGACACAGGAAATCAACAGAAAACTTACAATTGCCACGATATGTGGTAGTGCTTTTTGAAAAATAGACGAGTTATTCATATTAAATTTGGAGGATATTTAACAATATATATAGTTTGTCTACGTAACTTCTTGAATATCAGTTAAGTAAAATCGCACAAATTTAACTTTTTTATTATTTATTTGGAAAAAGATTGGGTAAGGTTATTTTAATAACTTCAAATCATCTAGAGGGCATTCCATTTTTGGTAAGACTTCCTCTCCTGAAAGTATCTTACCAGAAAAACCTTCCAAGATTTCTACCTTTTGATTAGCCCTGTAGATATAAACTTTCTCTTGATAAGGGTCAATTAACCATCCTAGTAAAACTCCATTTTTCATCCAAGAGTCAGACATCTTCTTTTTTAGATTGGATATTTTATCTGTTTTGGAGCGTACTTCTACTATAAATTCGGGGACAGCTTTGAGATAAAAGTCTTCCTGCTTTTCAGCCGAAAGTTGGGAAAGCCGTTCATCACTAATCCACCCACAATCGGGACTTCGTGTGGAGCCATCAGGTAAATCTACACCTGTTGAGGAGCTAAGTGTCTTTCCATTTCGATTAGAAATCCACCAAATAAAAAGATAACCAAGAACTAAAGATTCTCTATTTCCAGAGCCAAATTTTACAGGAGACATAATTGTTAGTTTTCCGTTTTTCTCTCGTTCGATTTGAAGTTCAGGAAATTTTTCACACAAGGCAATAAAATCTTGTTTGGAAACAGGTTGATCTATTTTCAATGTTCCAAGCTTGGCAATTTCCTTAATTGGATTATTTTTCACTTCGTCAAATCTCCTACGAGAAGTCATAGTTGTTTTATTTTATAATACAAGATAAGGATTTTTGGGAAAAAAGAATATCGTGATTTTTTTGAACCACAAAAGAAAACAAAAGAAGGACAAAAGGTTTTGCACATAATTTTGTGACTCAATAAATCGTGTACAAAATCTTTTGTCCTTCTTTTGTTTCCTTTTGTTTCCTTTTGTGGTTCAAAATTTCAGATATTTGTAAAAAAATACTCATGCGAATATTTACCTTTATTCTAATTATATTGCTTTTTTCTTGCAATGATTCCACTACTTCAAATTCATCAAAATCAATATCTAAATCGACTATGACTGAAAATAAAAAAATTGATTGGCAAGGCCATCGTGGCGCACGTGGATTACTCCCTGAAAATACAATTCCTGCATTTATTAAAGCATTGGAATATCCTGTTTCTACTTTGGAATTGGATGTTTGTATTGCAAAAGATACGACGGTTATTGTGACTCATGAACCTTGGTTTAATCATAAAATCAGCTCTCATCCTGATGGAACTCCCGTAACGGAAGAAGAGGAAAAGAATTTATTGATCTATAATATGACTTACGAGGAAGTCAAAAAATATGATGTCGGAAGTCGAGGCAATGAACGTTTTCCAGATCAAAAACCGATGAATGTTAGTAAACCTTCACTCAAAGATATGGTCACAGCTGTCGATGCACATTGTGAAAAGACAGGTAAAGCAAAACCAAATTATGATATCGAAATAAAAAGTCAGCCTGGTTATTATAATACCAAAACTCCCCCACCTGCGGAATATGTTCGATTGATTTTAGCGGAGCTTAAAGAAATTGGAATTGAGAAAAGGTGTAATCTTCAATCTTTTGACATCAATGTTCTGGAAGAAATTCATAAACAAAATCCTTCCATGGTTGTGGCTTATTTAATTGAAAGTACAGATCATCCAAATAAGAATTTGGAAAAAATTACTTTCAAGCCAGACATTTATAGTCCCCATTTTTTATTGTTGAGCAAAGAAATAATTGATGATTTACATGCACAAAATATCAAGGTAATTCCTTGGACGGTAAATGAAGTAGTCGATATGAAACGTATGATGACTTTTGGTGTAGACGGAATTATTACGGATTATCCTAACCGAATTGAATCGGCTTTAGCTGAATAAATTTTACCTAAAATGAAAGATCAAGAACGTCGTCGGCAAAGTACTTTTCAAAGATGGATTCCTATTATTGGTTTAATTTTCATTCTTGGATTTTTTGGATCAATGATGTGGAGTGGAAATGAATATAGCAATGCTGCAATCATCGCTAAACAATTCGAAAATGCTTCCATTAATAATTCTGATTTAAAAATCATCGACCAGACTCCTGAGACCAATAAAAAATATTTGGAACATCAATATCTCCTCGCTCAAAACTTTTATAAAAACAATGACTTTACAAAAGCTATTGAAACTTATGATTTGGTTTTAAAAAATCAAAAAAACACAGCGTATGATCTTTCCAATATTAATTTTGAATCGGTAAAATGGAATCGAATTTTAATGGTTATGGGAAATGGAGATCGGATAAAAACACTTGAAGCTATCGAAAAATTAATCTCTTCTGATATTTCTGAAAAATATAAAACCAAAGCTTTAGCTCTAAAAGAAACTTTAAATAGTTTTTGGTATGGCTGGGCGAATTAAATATTTTCGGTACGTGTCAAAAAACAAAATCAACACAATGATTACCTACGGAATATCCTCCACAGAACAGGACTTAAAATCGATCCTCCAACTCCAACAAATCAATCTTCCAAAAAATATATCTCCTCAAGAAGCGAATGAACAAGGTTTCTTGACCGTTGAACATGAATATGATTTATTGGAAAAAATGAACGCTCCATTCCCACACATCATAGCAAAAGCAGATGACCAAGTGGTTGCATTTGCATTAGTAATGCTTCGGAAATGGGAAAATGAAATTCCAATTTTAGTTCCTATGTTTGAAAAAATCAATGCTATCACTTATGCAAATGAATTGTTGGCAGATACTCCATATTTTATCATGGGGCAGATTTGTATCGCAAAAGAACATCGCGGCAAAGAAATTTTTAAAGGACTATATCATGAAATGAAAAATAGAATGAAAGATCACTTTAAATATATTATTACTGAAGTTAGTTTAAGAAACCAACGTTCTATGAAAGCACATGCTAAGGTTGGTTTTAAGAATATAAAAACTTATCAAGCGGAGGATGGGGAGAATTGGGGGATTTTATTATTGGAAACTGTTTAGGGTTGTTTGGAGTTGTTTAAATCAAACTACGAGGATATTCAAAAAAGTGTGTTACCGAATTGGTTTTCCTTAGTCGTCGGATGTAAATCCGACTTTCTCGGTCGAAAATATATGGATTCTAAAATACTGATAGTCAAAGATTTAGGTTCTAAAGTGAGTCGACAGAGAGAGTCGGATTTACATCCGACGGCTAAGGAAAACAAGTTCGATAACCATCCCAAACAAATTCAAACCAAACCAAACCAAATAAATTAGAATAAAAAAAACAATACATTTACATATCAACCAAAATCCGCTCCGCAGAACGCTCCCCTACTTTATAAGTATCCAAGGCTTTATAAATAACATCATGAATACGTCGACGAACCTGACTTCGATATAATTTTGTATTGGATTTATTAGGATGTACTCTGTTCGAAAGAAAAATATAAATCAACCCATTATCAGGATCGACCCAAACACATGTTCCCGTAAATCCAGTATGACCGTATGTTTTCCGCGAAGCTTTTTTGGAAAGTGAATTCGCACCACGTTTTCCCTTAACTACAAAACCAAGCCCTCTGTGATTTCCATAACTTGCCTTTGTAAACTTCTGAATCGTACTTTCCTTCAAATATTTTTGGTCTCCATAAATACCACCGTTAAGTAACATTTGAAAGAGAACCCCCAGATCATTCGCATTAGAAAACAATCCTGAATTTCCTGCTACTCCTCCCAATAAACTAGCTGATTCATCATGAACAAACCCTCTCAAAGTTTGCTTTCGCCAACGGTTATCTAACTCTGTAGGAAGAATATGAGTAGCCTCAATTTTCTCCAAAGGTCGATATCCTGTTCTTCTGAGATTAAGTGATTTATAAAAATTATTATCCAAATAATCATTGAGCGGTTGCGAAGTTTCTTTTTCAATAAAGCGTTGAACTAAATTAAAATTCACATCACTATATTTGTAACGCCCTCTTCTTTTAGGAGTCAACGATTCCACTTTTTGCCAAAGTGAATCTATCCATCTTTGATCCATATACATTTTATTCGCTAATTGAACAGAGTAACCTTCGTTCGGTTTTTCACAAAAAAACTGGTTGCAACCATCCACAATGGAATCCCTATTGAGAAAGTATTTTGAAATCGGCATATTCGCTTGCAGACCAGAAGAGTGTGTCAATAATTCTTTAAAGGTCACTCGACCAAGTTTTGATTTTTTCTCCAAATCAAAATGCGTGCGTAATTTATCTCTTAATTTAAATTTCTTTTCTTCAAATAATTTCATGGCAGCAATTGATGTTGCCGCAACTTTGGTAATCGAAGCAATATCGTATAAATCAGAATTTCGAGTCGACTGTTTTTTACTATACGAATGATGTCCAAAGGATTTATTAAAAAAAACTTTCCCATCCTTGATGACTAATACTTGCGCACTTGGGGTTGCCTTTTTACTTATTGCAGATTGAATGATAGCATCAATTCCTACCAGTTTTTCAGGAGAAATACCAACCTCTTCAGGAACGGTATATTTTAATCGAGTTACTTTAGATGACTCCGACTTCCCGTAAATTAGATGTTCGTTAAGTGCCAAAGGAAAACTTCCTTTTGCTGACATTCCACCAAATAAAACTTGAGGTACTAAGGATTCTGTGATCTTATTTTTTTCAAAAACTTGAATCATGGTCAAAGAGGTATCAAACCATTGACAATTAAAAGGGTTTCCAAAATTGACTATGGTGAGTTTAGATTTTTTGGAAAGCTCATTAATTGATTTTACAAAATCTTTATGCTGAACAGTATCCAGATTAACATCATCCAAAACAATCACAGCTGTAGCATGTTTATGGAAAACCGTTTTTAAGGGTTTGATATTTCCTACCTCATCTGGTCTGTGATTATAATTTTGGTAATTGGCATATTTGGAAAAATAATCTTTAAAAACTTCTAATTTATTTGAACCAACATTTATGATTCTAAAATCTCTTCGATAGGTTTTGGTGTAAGGTAAAAGATCATTATAGTTATGAAGTAAAGTAATCGATTTTTCAAAAAGTTGTCTAGAATAATAATTATAATGTCGATTTTTTAAAAGTACCTGTGCTTCTTCTTTATTGATCTTACTTGGTTTTTCTAACCCTCCTACATATGTTTTAGCCAAAAGAATATTACGGACTTTTCCATTGATTACTTTTTCTGAAATCAAACCTTCTTTTACAAATTCAACCAAATGACTTAACAATACATTTGCGGAATCCTCAACAATAAAAATATCTGTTCCTGAATGAATCAATTCATCAATAGTCGCTTCTTTGGTAACTTCAGCAACTAGTAATCCATCAAAATCCATTTTGTTTTTTAAGTAATTTTTTAAGAAAAAAGTCTGATACCCTTCAATACTATCTACTTTAAAAATCTCATCATCAATATAAAAACCAGACACTCCTTTTTCAGCCAAAAATTTTTGATTTCTAAGTAAAGAATCTAGCACTCCTGTAGTATCATTTTCCAACTGATAAAAATCGTTAAAAGAATTACCCAAAGAAATTATTCTTTCATCTTGAAGATTTTGTAACACTCTACTTGCACGTTCTAATTTACGCTTTTCATCATTCTCAAAAAGTTGCTCAGGAAATGTTTTACGCTGCAATGAAACTTGATTGGCAGAAGGTGTAAAACAAAAGTTAACACTCGCCACTTTACATTGCGCTACAAATAAATCCTCTAAATCCTTTTGAAGCGTATCATTAAAAATAGAACCAATTGATGGTGCATTTGGAAATGGAACAGCATCTGAAAATTGGTTATTCAATAAAACAACTTCCTTCGTTCCGTTAAACAATGGCAATCTACTCAATTGATTAAAAGTATCTACCAAACCGATATACTCATTTACTTTTAAGTCATTAAGCAAAACACCTCCAATATGACCTGACCTAACCCATTGAAAAACAGAATTTTGTACATTCTCATTTTTCATATTGGTTTTTAATATAATCATCTGACCTATCTTTTCTTCAAGGGTCATTTTCTGTAAAATGGAATCCGCGGAGGTGTCATCAACATTTAGGAATGGAGTATATTGAGCAGGGCTATCCTCTTCTGTCCGCAGACAGGAGAATAGCAATGTAGTGACCAACAGTATCAATAGTGCTCTAAGCATAGAATGCTGAGTTAAATAATAATTACTAATTTTTGAAAATGTTAAGGAAACAAGCCTTGTTTCTCTAAAGTGAAAAGAAATAATAAATCCATTTCATCTTTCCTCCTGCTGACGGTTTTGAAATTACTCTTATGTCAGTTGTCCGTTTCTTTGTGGTAGGTTTAAATCTAGTAAGAATTTCGATAAAATCCTTTATGTGTGGTATCCCTAAAATACCTTTTTTAATACGTAAAAACAAGCCTTAATGTTTCGTATTTTAGTTCTAATTTTCTTAAAAGTAAATGCTAAGACATAATCATTGAAAGTACTCTACCCGATGATTTTTAAACCGGTGTCGGTACGCTGTACCTTTAGTTGAAAAAAGAACACCAAACTATAAACAGAGTCGGTCTTCCAGACCTTTTTT
>JAVCKV010191277.1:0-16991 GCA_032274145.1 Herpochondria borealis | reverse complement strand
TTCGCCCAATTTTGAACAAGTTTTCTGTTGGGACTTTGTAACACTTATCACTTGATAAAGACATGCTTTCAAGACCTGCAACCAAATAAATCATGCTTCTCCAGTGTTTATCTCATTTATTGAAACAATCTAGAAGCTGGGACGACCGATCCGAACGTCGATGATGTTATCGGGTCGCATTCGATTCGCATCTAGACACAGATTATACCTTATCTAATCGTTTTTATGACGCGTTAGCGAGCTAATTAACTCTGATGTTTATGAGCTGCTTATTTCTCCGTGTCCTTCGGAGAATATTGGTACTTTCACACTTTGACAGTCGTATATTCCCGGAGGGAGTGGGACCAATAGTTCTTAAATCCCCGAAGATATAGCCAAGAAGAAAAAGAGAAAATGCTGCGATTTAAGCAGCATTGGGCGGTACTTGGGATAGTAGAAGTGCAAAAATAATACGCGATAGGTGAGCCTTCATCTATCGCATACAACTATTTCATGCATTTAAAAGCATGACATTGACTACCATGCGTTCTTTGCACCAGTCGCTCGCTACAGATCTTTCCGTAATCTGTTTTCTTGGAAGGATATTTCTTCATTGTCAATACTGCAGGCCGAATGAGTCGTCAGAGTGCCGGACTACGGTAATTGAGGTGACGGGGTGGTTGCTTTTCAATCATCAATTGCAGTGATGCAGGGGACAAATGCCTGTAAGTTTAGACCAGTTGAGGTGTGAACGCGGAAAAGGGAGACCACTCTTGGGGAAAATTACATTGTCGAGGCTACTTTCGGGTGTTCTAACGTTTCAGCTAAGACCTTTCGAGTCATTTTTTAGTATTGAAATGCATCCAATCGACAGGTTCTTTAACGGGGAAAAGGGCGACAAGCACGACAGAGACGCTAAACTTTGGTAACATATCATGTATCGTTTGAGAAGATCTGGCGCAGGGTCCAGTCGTTGGTGATTGGCCAGTCTTATGGAAAAGGAAGCAGACATAGCTCCACTTCTTCGAATGTGCTGGTACACATTTGTAGTATAATACAGCCTACCTGACTCATACTATTGAGACAACCAGATAGATAAATGGGATTACTGTACTAAAGGGATTTATTTACGTTACGGCAGAATATTCCCTTATCCAACTCCCTGGGACTAATCCACATTAGCCCGTTTCGCGAGCCATACCCAGCTATACAGTGGCTGGCTTAGAACAGTGTGGGATGGAAGGCACCATAATTACGTGTTCTAGTATGGTGACTACCCCTAATATATTATTTCTATTCCATCTAGAGTACATAACGTTAGGCTACACGTGTGCTCATATCGCGCTTTGCTATATAAGCGCTTTGTCGAGTTTTATCATGACCGTTTGAATAAACACAACCTTCTCTGGAGCTTTCCGTGCACGAGCTGAAGCGCCGCGTCCCGGATGTAACCGCTCCAGCCGTCTACCGCACCACCGGTTCTGTCTAGTAAGGTGCACAACCGGACCCCTGGACCGTCTTAAAACGCGAGCGTGCGTTGTTTACTCTGTCCTCTGTCCTACCGTTACAATCGCCCGGAGCGTGACTGTTTCTCATCCTTGGAGCAGTTCCCTGCGCTACATATAGCACCGCGTTTTGGAACCTATCCGCGACCTGTCGCTAGAGAGTGCGGCTCCTCCTTTTCCCCTCTTTTGCGTTTCGCGAGCTTTAGCGCCGCGTCCAGCATTCCGTCTCTCTGTCTCGCAGCACGCCGTGCGTTGTGTTCTGTTTCCGTCTTCCGTTTCTAGTGCGAGAGACGCTCCCTTCGCCCCTGTTTCTTGACGCTAGTGAGTGATTCTCCCCTTGCCTGTCCGTATTCCTCTGACGCGAGCTAAGCGCTGCGTTTCATACTCTTTCGCCGTCCCAGAAGCGAGTGAGTACGTCTACCCCATTTGTTCCCTGTCTCCAGCGAACGCAACCTCCCTTACATCTACCACTGCTCTGCCACTCCCGTCGCAGCACCGGAGAGTGTGCTGTCTACCCTTCTACCTCAAACAGCGCCGGCGCTCTATTTAGGTCTATAAATTCCGCAAGATATCCTTACAACGGATCTGTTTCCCGTACTTCTAGTAGGTGCAGTTCAAGAAATCCACTAGGCCCATTTCACGGGATTAACTGCTACCTAATCGAACTACAGTGATCTCATAGCAGTTTTCTTGTACACATACTCCTTAGTTGGTCTGTGTGATATTAAAAAATGCATACAAGATCTTGCCGCAAACTCCAGTGTGCTTCACAGGGCGGCCAAGACAGGCGGGAGGGCTATTGGAATGTTGCGGTCGCCCACGAATAGGAAGCAACTTATCCCGCGACTTAAAATCATTGTAACAGACTTTGCATTTATCCGATTTTGTATACTCTTCGAATAATTCTATTATTCGAATAGGAATGCTACCACTTGAATTTCATTTTCTCTCGCAGCTCGCTCTCTCTCCCAACATTTAATGTTGCAAATAAGACTACCCACTGTTCATCGACAAGGAATGAAACACCCCTTAAATAGTTAAGCATCATGCAGTCTCTGTTTTATACGATATCAAAAACAGATCGCTCAAAGAAACCTTTGCCCCCCCCCTGACATATCACCACAGTCTACGCGTCTCTTCTTCTACACAAGCGTCAACAGATATAGTTTTACTGTTATCCGGCCGGGACTATAGCTTTTGTATCAGAAGTCAAGCTCACGTTCTCATCCACTATGGTGAACACACAGAGTACAACAAATTAACTAGCTGTTTTTGAACCTATTTGCCATCCAATCATGGAAACGTTCAATACTACAGACGCGGTACGCTTCAAGCAAGGTCGTGAAATATGTAAGTTGGAAATTCAGCAAAGGGAGAATGACGGAACACATATGTTGCCCGCTTCCTACAAATTATCCATTGCCCCGCAGCTGCTTTAGATCCATGCACATGCAAGGATATTTCGATGAGATTGATCCAAATATTGAGGCTTCCGATCCAACAAACTCTCACATTAAGGAAGCCATCGAGATTATTGCTGGAAGTGTGGAAGAAGACATTTTCAGTGCATCGGAAATATCCATTGCCTTTCAAGGTCTTACAATGGATCTGAACATTACCAGTGCAAAATCCGGAATTAATCAATTGGTTATCGATTTTAAAAGGCGTATGGAGGACAATGGTTTCACAAAGTTCCGCACTTTGAATACGAAAATTGCAACTGTTTTATTTGCGGGAAAACGGCACCGTCCATCGTTAAACTCTAAAATCGAGGCCGATCTTGGCCACATCCTGACATTCCATGATGAATGGAAGAAACACATCAAATCGGTGGCGCAGAATGCTGAGTATGTCTCAAAAGCAGCTCCATCCGAAGATTCCCAAGAATCCACAGGTATCTATCTAGTTGCGAAATAAGCGGAACCCAAATAAGAACGGAAAAAAATCTGAGAGCTAAAAGGGCGAGAAGGAGAAAAACTGCACGCTTCCTCCTTGCTTGAACCCTAAATGCCTTGAAATAAATATGTTTAAGCACTGTACTAATAATCCGCGAAGAAAGCGCCAAGCGCTGTACGACAAATATCGCGATGAGAAAAAAAATAAAGCAGCTCAGTCAGTGATGGGAAAAACTTGGAATGTAAAACTGAAAAGGGAACAATTTCCAAGGCTTCATTTGAAGGAGAAGTTTCTACTCTCGTTTGTGTCGAACTTGGGTCAGATGTCAATCTCCTATTCCCATCATTCCTTGCACAATTAATGGAGGGACAGGCGGACATTAGTGTCATGCATTTTAAAAGACCACATAGATTGGACCTTGCGGTACCTAGAGACGAAAACATCACTCCATCTTTATCGAATGTGAAAAAAGTCACTGTGTCCATTGAAATCGAAATAAGGCATGGGACTACTCTTACTATTCGTCATCTCACATGGTTTGTTGCAACGAAAAACGTTCCACATCAGCTTTTGTGACGCCCGGTTCTGAAGGAACTTGGGTTTCATACTGAAACAGCAATACAACTCGGCCTTGCTTGACAGCTGGAAATAAATGTAATCATTAAGGCTCTTCCAGTGTTCCTTGAGGTTCTATTACTCCATGAATCAGGAACGTTTGCCTCTTCGTGCTTTTCTCTAAAAATCGCGATACCATGACGACAAGGATAACCGTTCGGATGCAGAGAGACAGGAAGGCTTCTTATGATCTGCATAGTGAAGAAAAACTTGAAGTAACAAGAGTTAGTATTGGAATGTAGAACTTTCGGTTCCTTTTTTAAAGTTACTTCCAAAAACATGCACTGTAGCTTTGTACATGGGCGGAAAAAGATGCGACGTACAATTTTTGGTTGAAATGAAAGGGGACAGGGCCCATCGAATTCAGTTTCAGCTTTCTGTCTAGCCATAAATAACCTGCGTTGCGTCGTTACCACCATGCCAAAAATCGTCTGGGACTCAGATAGGGCGAATATGACTTCGATGTTCCGGACCAAAATCTGAGGCCTAGATGTAGGCGGCGCAGATATTCATCCCGAGCGACTAATGGCAGTTAAAAATATGATTTTGTAGCGAGAATGGCCACAGAACATTCACGTATCGCCATCTATCTACATCTCAGCGCATCTACATTGCGTAAAAGTACTTCCTCCAACCGATGGAGGCAAACCATATCCGGAAGTATTGGTACAAGAAAAAGATGCAGTCTATGGAGATCTCTGTCCTCTAAACCGGTCCTAATCCTATGCATCCGTAAGGATACGGCGGTGGTCGAGGTGTTGCAAGTGGTGGAGGAAAAGGTAGCCAATTACAAAGGCCAACTAGTACCTCTATTAATACAACCGTGTTACTCCTCAGAAACCCGGATATGTCCAGGTGATAATGAATTTGGAAACTCCGACGCGACCTTCCAACTAGGCTGAGTCAGTAGAGTCGTCGGAAAAATAGGAGCGACGGGCACCAAAGGACACGGTTATCCTGTCGCTTCTAAACCTCCTTCTGCAGAGACAGAACAGTTAGGATTGATGAAATTAAATTTATGCGTGCGGAAGTCAGAATTCAGCTTGTGTTGCGACCAAAAATAAATGAAAGTGATTTTAACCATACTCCTTGCGTGCTCCTCCCCCGTTTAATGATAAATATTATGTTCAATATAGCTGGTTTAGAAGCAGGCTACAAGGGCAACAACGACTACGAATGATGAGGTCCCAAAGAGAAACGCCGTCCGGCTTAATGCCTGGGTTGGTTATCGAAGACACGTAAATACTCCACCACGATAGGCAATCAGGTGACAAAGGAAGAGATGAGACGATTATTTTACCAAATGAGAGTCATACCAACTGTATGGTGATGGCGCGTCAGAATTACGTGCTTTCCAGGTCCATAGGCGTGGGGAAGAAGATACAAGTCCCGTTGCAGTTTTTAATCGACAAAAGGGCAGAATAAAATGTGATATGGCGAGGCTCCCTCCCGGATGGATGGAAAAAGGTGACCACGGAGAACGAAAACCTTCCCAAGCTTGGCGGTGCGAGTGGCAATGCGTTGAAAGTGACACAAGAAATCCTCCTTAGGGCACGCTTCGGAAATGCAATACATCATGTTTTCTTCCTCGTTATCAGCCACTTGGCCGTTCCCGTCGTGTTCGGGACGTATTTAACAAATCACCATGTCGATTAAATTCGGTGCATAAAAGAGAAGATCGTTCATCAGGGACGCCTTCTCCATCATCTACCACGGAATTTCATCTGACCCTTGTTTGGAGCAGAATGCTCGTATCGTGGAGCGTAAGAGGTTCTCTAGCGATGAAACCATTATCACAGGCGACAATTCTGCCAAGCGGACGCGGATCCCAGTAGCTAGACCACTGCATCTGCCGCCATTCACCCAGCGGCAGGCGACAGTTACGACCTTGTTACAAGGGCTAATCGTGGCCGAGCCAAAGCATGACGTCGTAGAGCGCTACGACGTTCCTGTCATGAAATCGGTGCACGAATTTTCAGGGGATCAGCCGTTTGCTTTTCTTACTTACGAGCGACTAAACCACCACGGAAAGTCTCTTCCACGAGAGAATTTTCGTGACGTACGCATCGCGATCTCTTCTTGTTTTACGCAGTTTGGGCAGTAACGCAGCGAAGGGTCGCTGCAGTTTATACGGCATTGAATCCCTACGCGACCTTGCTGACACAGATCATCCCCAAGTGAGGTAGATGGACGAAGTAGGAAATCTAATGGCGCTCATGTGTTACGCTCTCTCCTCCAAAGTCGAAGCGGCCCAAGAAATTATAACAGACGTTCACGTGACGGGTTGTGAAGAAATCGAAGATGTGTTACTTGATAAACCCAGGAATGGAACCACGTGAAAAGGTCAATCTGATGAGAACGTACCGCGGACAGAGAAAATAAGACCGGAAGAAGCGGGATCTATGCCAAGGATGGAAGTTGTCCAATACGACGCGCTGGATGAGGCCCGTCTAGATGCGCAGAAGAATTGGAGGGATAATATAGAAACTGTCGAACTTGAAGACCCGGCGCTGCGGAAGACCGCCTTTCAGATGCTGAAGAAGCACGGGTCCGTGTTAGAAGGTCGGTTTGAACAGATCAACGCCACGGAGAATCGGATCAACCTCAGGCCTGGCACAAAAACGTACGACTTCAGCCGTACCCCGCTGGTACCGACAAACGCAAAAATATTAGGGAAAAGATGTAGTAACAGCTGGCGACAGGCGCGATTATGCCGGCCCAGACTGAATGGTCCAGCCCATTGCTATTGGCAAAGAATAAGGACGGCACACAGAAATTATGTGTCGAATTTTGGAGATTGAACGGTGCGACCATTTCAGACACGTACCCATTACCTTGCATGGAAGCTTAAATTGACAGCCTAAGCAATGAAAACTTCTTCAAGTTGTTGAATACGCTCTGTACCGTTCCGATTGCGGAGGACGATAAGGAAAACAAGAATTTCACAAGCCACATGGGCACCAACCGATACCGAAAATTTCCCTTTGGTTTGCGGAACGTTCGGTCCGCCGATCAGCTTTCTCTACACATCATGCTCTCCGGAGCATAGTGAAATATGTGACTTTTGTAGATAGACGATAACATCTTGTTCTCTCAGAACTTCGAGAAACACCTTGAGAACCTATAACACATAATATCCCTGTTCGTTGACTCTTTCATCAAGCTAAAGATAAAGAGGTTCTTCTTCTTCCAGGAAGTTTTCAAATAATTGGGGTTGCGCCTACGTCTGGGTAAATTTAGTTCGTACAAAGAGACCAGAAACATCAAGGTCGTGGTGTGACGGAGATTACGAACCAGACGAAGAGCTTCCTTGATACGTGCAATACCGGCGCTTCGTAAAGTCGTTCGCATGAATATACACCCCGTTTACGGATACGCTGAAGGAGGAAAGAGGCTTAAGCTGGGAAGACCGGCCAGAACTAAATTTAGAGCAGCTGGATGCCTTCGAGAAAGAGGCTTTGATGAACCCCTCTTTGTAAGGTTAAATTTCCCAGTTCATGGTAGCCCCTACATGATATATTTCTATTCCAGCAGATACTCCATCGGCGTGGTACTTCAGAAACAAGATCTGGACACGCCCATGAAATGCGCGAAAGTGGAGTTCTATTCCAGAACCTTGACCAAGAACCAGCGCAACTATTACTTGCCTTCATGTACGTGCTATGAGGTTGTCTGGGAGATCTTAATACTACTTCAGTACCTCGAGGGCACCGAGTTCATGATCTGCAGCCCTCAAAAGGATTTTCACGTTGAAGAACACGACCGGAAGGCTCATATGTTGGCGAGTTTGACTCATGAAGTTCCACTTTGAGATCATTTACCGTACAGGTCTCAATAATCAGATACTAGACGCGCTGTCACGGCTCCCAGATCCCACCAGAATCTAGGGTGACGACGTGAATGAAGAGATATGCGACCGACTGTAGGATGAAGATGCAACGTTCTATGCGATCAATCGCAGGTACCAGAAATATACTACAGACCAGGAGACAAAAACACCCACGCGCCAGGCCCGAAGGAACCCCATCCGCCTATCAATGGATGCTACCGAGCCCACGCGCCAAATTGCCGCTACCCAGCGACTTTGTAACAGGCGCAGGGCGCAATATACAGGCGAAAGGGCTGTGTAGAAGCCACTAGTTGCACCCGGTCGTCTGCAGCGGAAAGGGGATCACTTCTAGGAAGACACAACTTTCATGCCCTTGCTTGATTAGCTGACCAACTATTTTTGTGTCAATTGCGGCCTAATTGCGGATGGACGAGACGAAATAATAGCTGGGAAGCTCGACTCCGATGGCGAACTCCCTGAAAAATTTGACCGAACAATTGCCTTGTTTTAAAAACTCGGAATGTATCGAGGAGAAGCGCTCGGACGAGTGTTTACAGTCCATGCTCATCACTCAAGTCGGACTCGCAAACATTCCCTTCTTTGAGAACGAAGGCAGTCTTCTCTCTCGGGTACACCCCAGGGAGCGCCATCATACTCGGATAGTCCTGAAAAATTCGTGGCGCCATCGTGTGATGCGGTTGGCGCATCATCATATGCTTTTGGGACACCCTGGGTAGAATTGCCTCCACAATCAGATGCGGTGTTTATATCAATGGCCTCAAATGTCAGCTGATGCGATCAAGACTGTCCCGAATGCAGTTAGTGTGAGAAAAACGCACCCTATTGTTAAAGAAATTTTGTAAGACGCGGCTGTTCCTAGCGGAGGGTCCATTGGAGAATTTTTCCATGGACATCGTAGGTCCTCTTGAAAGGAGAAAATCCGGGTTCCTATTCATTTTACCTCATACTGAGAAGAGAGAGCACAAAAAGACCCTCCGAGACGCCTTTTTCTTCTATCATGTTGGCTCGTGTCACGCGACTGGCAGATGGAAATTCGTACAAGTCGATTTGTAGGCCATCTTGGAATCTCCCAACCAAGCCATGTTTTTCACGGAACGGCCCGTTACACTTTGTGTTTGATAAGAAGATTTAGAAGTCTTTTCAGGTCATCTTCACATCGTGATGCTTCTGGAACATCCTTTAGAAGAAATGGCGGACGCGCGCCGACGAATACTCGCGATCGACCCCCCCTTTTCAGTAGTTTAAAGAACCATTCGAGACGTGACCGTAGCTGATTATGCTGCGGAGTGCGTCGTCGCCAACGGCCCCTAGAAACGCCCACTGATACACTGATTCGAGTAACTAGGCATCACTGATGTTCCGATGAGTGAAAAACCGGTCAGTTGGAAGGCAGTTAGAAAATTTTAAACCTGCGATGGACTCCCCCATTTAGCGGTTACTAGTGGACCGTACTCTACAACGCGCTACGCGATGCAATTCATTACGCGCCTGGCTCTCGTCCTTTTAGGGGCCTGCAGCGCATCTATCTACCTTACTGTGGAGTACTTGCTCGAGTCCGTTTCAAACGAAGTGGGCTCGGGAGGACCGAGAAAAAAAGCTGCTAATCTAGGAGCGACGCCTCTAGATCTGGGGAACCCATGAGGCCAGCATCTTCCAGCGTGCGCGCTGCCGGTGTCGGAAAAATAAACCACAGAAGTGCGCCTTTTGATAAAAGACTCCTTCGGTAAGCCGAGCCGCTGATGGGAAAGTTGCGGTTGTTGCCAATTTTTTCCTGGAGAGAAAAGTTCGTGTTGAAATGGTTAGCGATGAAAAGTAGTGAGAATGATATAATAAATTCGTGGATCACTGGTTTATCGTCCCAATCAGGCCACCCGACACACGTACAAGACGCGAGTCAGTGCCAACGGCGGCGCCGAGCCGTGCGGTTCAAAGTATTCTAGACACCAAGCCATACGAGATCTGATACGATTGAGCCGCAGCGGCCGCGCCAAAGTTTAATCCCGGCGCGGCATATGACCGTCTAAACCACTTACTAAATTAAATCCTGATGTGGGAAATATGCGCCTTCGGCGCCTCTTCCTCCCCCGGAATAATGGTGGCCCTTAATTAGTGCAAATATCGGAAGCCGCTCCGGATCATTCATTTCCTTGCAAACCAATTCCTGGCCCCGATAACCCGAAGCGCCTTCGGCTCCTTTCCCTACTTCCACGGGTTGAGTCTGAATTAGCCGCTGCCACTACCGACGCGAAGAAAAACGCGTTATCGAGGCCCAATTTCGGTCGACCATAGAGCACGCGGCGTCATTATTGACGCCTCGCCTGACTGTACCCGACCCCGCACCACTTCCGTGAAGTGCTGCGGGACTGGTGCCTTCGGCGCCTGGAACTCGCACCGGACGGCGGACGTAGGCTTAAATCGTCAGCATATACGAGGAGCAGCATAGTCTTGATCATGGGACGCCCCGGGCGTCCTCCGAAAGTACGGGCCAACATCAGGCGCCTCTAGTTGCCCGTCACGCGTTCTTTTGATCTATAGGATTCGGAAAGAGGAAAAAAGGGCGAGGAAGTAACTACTGGTGGCAGCGGAATATCGCTTATCATGGCTGAGAACTGTCTTGGGCCAGCTGGACGCCCTCGTAGCGTGGTACTCGCAAATACTCGAACTGAGGCATGAAGCCACGCCTACGACGTGCACCTGGGACTCTAATACCCGCACGCTCGGAACACGACCGGCACCTCGCGGCGCCGGTCCTAGGTCTGCACTCCCCTCTTCCATCTTCTGTTAGAACATGGAAGGGCACCGGATTCGCGATCATGATGTGCGCGGCCGACGCCGTAGATCATGAAAGGCGCCTTATTTGCATATTATTTTCGACGCTTTGTCCTCATTGGTACGCATACTATAATTTCTTTTGGCTGCTCGCACGCACGCTCTCACTAATCCACGGCAGGCGCCTCGAGACGTCTGTGAGAAGGGCAAAGGTGGTTGGAATCGCACGGCGAGACTCGGATTTGGCTCCTCATGGGTTTGTGCGTGGACGTGACGACATCGGAACGGTGTAAAATTGAATTGGGTCCAAATACTATGGTCGTAAGGTGCCCGCGAACCGAATTATGGAGATTCCTACATGCAGGCGCCACCCAACGTATCCGAAATATCCGCCACCATTCCGCCACTTCACGACTCGGCAACACAGGTGACCACATCATACAGTCCGACTTGGGTGTTCCGTTGCTCTTCCACTTTACCACCCCGGGGAGCCACTACGGCCGATGGGCCTGGGAGGGTGGTTTGGTTGTTGGTATAAAGTTTGTTGCACTATTTAATATGTTCTAGTCAAGGCTTTCAGCGCTAGGAAAGATTACGTAAGTTCTAACTTTCTCTTTGTACCATTGTATTAGCGATTTTCCCCTTGAGCCGTTTTTGGCCACGAGCTTCACCTTAGACGCTTCCGCAACCGCTATTTAAGCTACCTGCGTTGTTCCGGGGTTGGATGAACCGGAAATAAATGAAGTAATATAAGTCTTCCCCAAGTCAAGCCTTTTTCCCTCTTTCTTCTCCATTTTTCCCTTCTCATTCTTTTTTTACTCTTTTGGGGTGGTTGGTTGTGCCTTCGAGTAGGAAAATCACATTGCCGAGCGAAGACATCACGCACGACCAAACTTTTTTGACGTACCGTTCGGCACAGCTTGATCCCGCGAGCTCATCTCTACCACGATTTACCACTGCTTGCGCACGACAGAAATGAGCTACCACGCTGCACCAGACCCCTAAAATGCGACGTATCTGAAGTCGTTACGATTTTACGGTGAAAAGTACAAATAGGGGGTAAATCATACCTTGACTGCTTCAGATTCTATCAGCGAAAATATATGGGAACCACAGACACTCGTGCCCTAACGTGCTATGGACGCCGCACCGCGTTTATTACCAATAAATATGGATGAGATCGCCGCTAACTAGTAGAACTATTTTGAATGGGCATTTTTTGTCACTCATAAAAGCAGTGAAAAAAGTACAGCTATATGTCGTTGCGATGGTCTCTGGGGACCGGCGAATATTTTTATGGGTACTTTAGTAGCATAAAATATTTATTGTTCAGCTCTCTTTTGTATCGAGTGAAATACAAGGGCCTGCCGGGCTACTGTATGTCCTTCTCGTGTCGTGAGGCGAACTTTTTTGGACGGAGCACGACCCGTGACACGGGTGGTGAAGATCTTGTTCACGTGTGTACTCCCTGGTGTAACCAGCTGTAGTCCACGAGACATGTACAGTGGATGGGATCAGCTTCTCCTCTGTAACTTCACTACTGGAGTCGAATGTAAGCCCGTTTAGCTTCCCCTGGGTAGTGCGCCCCCTCCATTTCGTGTTTTTCTTACAGTATTAGCTGCTTACAGTGTGATAGATGTTTTGACTCTGGAGAGTCACATAAACCGAGGACCGCTCTTCGACCCTCGACCCTTCTGTGTTGAGAGGCATCCGATCTTCCCGCATCTAAAGTGAGACTTTCCCGATCCCTCTAGTTACGCTGAGTGAGCTACCTAGACTACAACAGGCGTCCGCTACGTTCAATCGCAAGATTCTGTCAGCCACTTTAAGACATGAAGTGTATTACCTATTCTATCAAGCAATTGGTTTCAAGTCTCGTTTCCAAATAAATCATGTATTCAGTCTCTCTTTGTAAGTTTTACATGCACTAAGGTGTTTTTATTGCGAAATTATTCACTTCGTTTCTCATAAGTATGATCTTGCCCACACACAATTGGAAGAGTGCAAAATAATGGTGCAAAATTGCGATGTGGTTCTTTTGGAGCCTTAATTTTCAGTCCCGACCTGCGCTCGGGCAAAGAAGTACTTAGAAAAGAACGAGTAAAACATTTGAAGAGGAAAGAAATGAATCTTGATGTGATCGAGAAAGCAGTTGTTTTCCTTTTCTATGAGTTTTCGTGGGACTAATCTTCGAAAAATGTTAATCAACTCGCTCATTGTTTTTTGTTGAAGGCGGGCCGGAGTGCCGTAGATGTAAGAATTTAAAGCGATTTTTTAGTTATCCATAATTTAATTGTAATTTTTGTGTTTTTGAATTCCTGATTTAAAAAATATAAGTATATAGTATACTAGTACTTGTAGCATCACACACAGAAACACGGTTTTTTAGTGCTACGAGGAGCACTGTAGTTCCAGTTTAGGTAGAAGGATATTATGTGAAAGGGCCCTGGTCAGTTTATAGGACTGTAACTTCTAGTGGTACGGGACTGTGGATACCTCGCCTACTTAAGCGAGGACTTGGGACGAGGAAAAGATACAGGAGGGAGCGCTCGGCGGTCTATGCAGATAAAACTGGGAGGGCAGCAGAATCACTGGTCCCGACACGGGGGTGGTAGAACTGTGGTACAGGAAAGAACGTCACACTCGCTGGCGATAGTAAATTGGAAGAGATTCTCTAACCGGCCGGAAATGGGGGACTTTTTGCTCACTGGCGTAGGGGTCGGAGACAGAGATTTGAGATGCGGACCTTGGATCGCGTGGAATGGGATCGGGGAAAGGACAGAGACAGGCAGAAGCTTTCGCTAGCGTCAGGAAGGGTAGTTAAAGACTAACCGAACGCGGCGCTGGCCTGGCAAAGGAAAACGGACAGAAGGGGGAGACAGATCACGCCCACTGTCAACAGGGTCGCGTCGGGAGAACAAAGCACGCACCCGCTGAGAGACTTGGCGCGCGGCGGCGGCGAACTTACAAGACGCAGCCGGGAATACAGGGAAGTCTGGGAAGGGTAGTAAGGGAGGCATCTTTTGGATCGCGAATAGGGAATAGTTCCAGAGCTGCTTCCAGTTCACTTGTCAGTCTCAATGGGATGCAAGCTGCTCACATACATTCTAAGCGGGATATGGAAAAAAAGGAAAGCCAGGGATCTGTCGCAGATATCTCATCGCTCCCTTAAAAACCCACCCACACAAACAAACACACAAACACACAAACGAATATTCCATAGAAAAGTAGTCATACACCAATATTACTGCAAATTCAGCCATTCATACACTGTAGTCACAAAAAACCCAACGCACCACGGTATTGTACACTTTGGTGTTTATACACTACCACAGCGGGTCAAAGGTCCGCACAGGGTACTAGCGCGTACTATTCCCAGTTTTACTGTACGCAAAACGATGCGGTAAAAATGCCCTGGCCATCTCCATGTTGTAAATAATTTTCTCCTTGGTATGGGTCCGTACAGCACGCGTGCACAATGACATTCGGAGCATGTATGCGCAAGATTGCTGCCTTGTTAAATCATCACAATGGTCACCGAATTTGACTTGGGAATTGTCAGCCGTAGGAAACCGGCCGTAATTTGTGTCGTGTTGGCCCCCTGTTCGGAGTACTTCATCAAGGGGGCTAATATGCATTATTCAGATTTTTTGAACATACTTCTGTGTCAAAGGCTAATAATCGTTCGCAGTACGAGCGTGGCACATTTTTCTGAGAGCAACCTCCTGAAACGGGCAAGACCCCTGACATAGGAGCCTCGTCTCAGAAATCGAGCGTGGGTTCGTTTGCTTGGCAAGAGGTGTAACCGTATAGGAGGGGTAAGTGAGAGGCAGTGAAACGAGGGTGACGTCTGTAATAGCTCACTCCCTCCGTCTCTTAACCATCGTACTCTCAACCTCAACCATCATTTCGGGGTCCAGTCTTCGCAAACAATTTCCAAAACTTAGGAGGTCCCCCGTGTTTTCTCTGGTCGTCGCAGTCGGTGTATGAGTCGGGCGACAGTCACCGACAACAGGAACCGCCAACATCGATTCGCTTTTCAATTGCTGGCAGGCCGCTTGCATCGGACCCGCCTGGATTACAGGTAGACCCGCGCCCTGTCCTCATTATCATTTCATAGGAGTCGTACTAGTAGATGGCCCACGGGCCAACGCCGAAGTATTTTCTGTCTTCGTGGGAATGGGGTCAATGCTCACGTGCATTACTTCCGTACTTGATGCAGGGGAGGCGCTCAAAGGAGCTCTTCCAGCAGAAAATGGAGGAGCGAGCGGCGTAGTTTCCGTATCTTCTGTCGGCGTGGGATTTGAAATGGCCTACACGCTGGGGTTGGGAGATCTCGTACGTCTTCCAGCTCCCTTTTTGATGGAACGGCCGATATTTGGCGGGCACGGGACGTCTCGTTTGACCTACTGGTATTGCCCCCTTTGTGTATTATCAGAACCATTTCTTTCTTTCCTACATTGCCCACGGCACCACTCAGAACCAGCAGTTGGCGATCAAGATGCCGAAGTGTGTGCTCGGCCTGGAGGGCACTGAGCGTTTCTTGACCAATTACTTTGTCCCTGAGCACTGTTTCGAGTCTTTCTGCATTCATCGGTAGTTATTGAGAAGTAATTAATCGCCAGTTCTCCCTTCGTGGTCCTCCCTGGAGTTGCCTTTGAACATGAGGGTGGAGCTACCGCCCTGTATAGCCTAAATCGTCAGCCGGCTGCTTCAAGATCCGGAGCACCCTGCTTGTTGGGTGTTCCGGACCTAGTGGGCGGTAGAGGTGGCGAAGGAATTGATTAACCAAGCTCGGAACGGCCAGCTGTATTTGATTCCGACGACCGTCTGTGACTAACTGCCGGAAATGCGGTTCAATGAGGCCTTCGCGTCGATTGAGGCGAGTTAGTTGAAGTATCTAGCTCGCCTCCTTTTCAGCGTGGGTGAGATGGGGTGGAGCCAGTGTCATAACAGGAACCGAGTCTCGGCTCCGGATCAGGAAAACTACACGCCGGAGTTCATCGCGGGCGATTATTTAGAGTTTGACGTGTACTTTTGGGACTTCTTGGACACGTCCTTTAATATCCCCCATGATCCGGAGGTTGCAAGGACAGAGCTGAAGGGCGGCCGCGAGCCTGTTGTGCGACAGCTGGTGTTTACATTTCGGAACTAGAGAAATCGTGCGGGTTATCAGCGGGGGTGATGCCCCTTCGGGAAACCCTTCGTAACGGCAGAGCCTTAAGTTCTTACCCCTGAATTTTTGAGGACAGGGGGGAGGAAGGGTTAAGCGGCGCGTGGGACACTTCGGTTTGCTTGTTCCACCTCCAAGGTCGGCTGTGGTGCCAAATTCGTACGGGATCGTTGTTCAAACGGCCAGCTCTCACGTTGAGACAGCCGAGGTGCTTGAGACACCCGTTGGGTCGCCAATGTACGTGGAAGAGGCGTCCGGTGAGTCTGCAGCTGCTGGTTCTGCTTCGGATGGTACTGCACTACGCATCGCTCCTGGGCCTAATAGTTCCTGGTAAGCGCAAGCGCTCGGGCGAGCCGGCGCCAGATATGAATTCCAAGGCTCCACTACTAAGGATCCACTAGCGCAACGGCTGTTAGCCCATCAGATTGCGGAGATGGAACAGAAGTCTCGTTTGTGCCAGAGCTTGAGGGCGGAACTTAGTAGTTTTTTTTTAGCTGGTAGCAGGGGCGCAGATACGGACGGAGCCTGCTACTGTTTAATATGTCCCTATCGGAGCGGTTCCGTGTCTCGAGGAGGAGGCGGTGCCCAGAGGAAGTGGTCTGGTTCCTGAGGAGCCTTGTGCGGTTGCTGCAGAGGTGGCCAGGCTGGCTGACACGTTTGAGCCTTCTGCAGCTAATCGTTCGTTCGAGGTCATCTATCGAACCATTGACAACGATACGGTGCCGACACCGATCACCTTGGCTGGAAATGTGGAAGTGGGTTTAACTATCATATCTTCTGATGGTAACCGTATTATCGAGGACACTGAGTCCTTTGAGTAGTTGGAGGACTGAGCTCCTGTACTAACCATCTCAGGAGAAGTATGTTTTATTTTTCCTAACGCTTAGGAGCGTGGATTCTAGGGCATCGTCCATAAATTATCTTTAGCTTTTCGTTGCTAAAGGAATTTCTGTTTTCTGTTTTTATCGGGACCTTCTCCTTGAGGCGGTCGTCTATACTTTATATGAAAAGGTATTATGAGTATTACACATTTGAGTTGGGTATTTAAGTATTTGCCGAAATATAATACAATGACACTGTAGTGTCCTCCTTTCTGTGATATAAGTTGACTACAGCGTACCGTGCCTCGGGTGAGGCGGATTTAATGAAGCATGAGTGTACTTTAGAGCGTATTATATGATCTGCCTCGCCGATTGTAGTGGCC
>JAVCKV010191166.1:0-16992 GCA_032274145.1 Herpochondria borealis | reverse complement strand
TTCTAAGGAGAAAAAACATGACTAAACACTGACTAAAACTGACTGACTAGTGGGAAAATTGACCGACTAAATGACTAACAGAAATTTCATTTAGTCAGTCACAAATACGCCCCTGAGTAAAGTCCATTTTCACGCCAGAATGCCCCTCGCACGGCAGCGCGTGCCTTTTCCGACGACGCACAGCGACGCTTGCGTGATCTCCCGTCCCATGAGAAACGCAGCGCGGGACAGATCGGACACAGTATCGACGATAGCGTTGGTCCTTGCCAGCGCGAACATTCGAAAAAAAGCTCGTCGAAGGCGGTGCACTCATTTTTTATCGCGGTATCGACAACAAGCATATTGCTAATCTGTGCGCGCCACGCATAATGCATCTTCAGATGGTACGCGGGCCGTTTGCGCGGCACCTGAAACAAAACAAATTCTATACTATTTATACTTATATGCGCTCGCGCTCGTGGTTAACCATCCCGTTGCTTCCGGCCGTTAGCGCTTCAAGCGTCCTGCTGTCCGCGTCGGGCGCAATATAGCCCTCGAGATATTCCATCGTATCCGCGAGAAAAGGCGATGATGCCGCGTTGCTGCGAATCTAGTACCCTGAGCAGTGCCAGATTTGCAGACAAGTCACCTCGTTCGGGGGCATTCGCCGTGCCGCATCCAAGGCCCTGATTGCGGCTCGTGCTGCAGCATTGCCGGGGAAAACGGCAAAAAATCGGTGGCTCAGGGCGGCATGGAAAACAGAGCGGTAGGACGGGCATGAAACGCAGATGCGCGCCGTCACGGCTATGAAAACGTACGCCGCCTCACAGTTCGTAAACAATAGGTAGCGTGGGGTAGTCCCCATCACGTGCGAAGTTGTGCTCGACTGGAGCGTTTCTTGCTCCCCCGTCGTGAAGAGCCACGCTTTGTGCGTGTTTGAATCGGCCTACAACCTCGAAAGGTTGCGGTGAAGTGCTGAGGAAGTGCTATTTGAGAAAGCGAGCACGAGGGCAGTGACAGGGGGGCGATGGATGGGAAAGGGCATGAAGTTGGTGAGGTTTGAAAATTGGGACGATCGGGTGAATTTGATCGTCGAGAAGCATGTGACTATCACCGGGTTCTTCTTTCTATCCTCTCCCCCTAGTTTTCGCCTCCGAGCGCCGCCGCATACTAAGTTTCGTTTTCCGCCGCATCGTCGTCTAGCCCGCTGTAGTAGAATTGAATTTTTTACTTTAGAGAATGTTTTACTATTATTATATGACTATATTATGGTGGTAATAACACCACCATACATTACCCATATGGTTTAGTATCTATGGTAGGCGTGAGAGGACACGTTTAGTTTTATTTCTTTCTGCTATGTAACTCGCACTCACGTCTCTCTACGCGCGAGCGCACAAAACAAATTAATTTCCTATCTTCGTTCCGCGTGCTGAATCGCAATGCATCCGTTTAACCTTTCCTGTTACCTGTTCCAGAGCATCTAGCAAGTGTGATATGGTGTCTCCGGTCGATCCCCCTGTGGAACCGTCGTTTGCCTAGTTTGCCTTTTGCGACCGTCGTTCGCCTCCGTCCCCTTCTGAAACCGTCGATCTCCTCCGTCCCTTTTTTCGCACCCTTCGTGTGCTTCCGTCCCCCTTTTGCGCCATTCGTGCTCCGCTCTCCTCCCTTCTGCGACATTTGTTCGTCGCCCGGTCTCATGCCCCTTTTAGCGCCCGTCGGGGGCTACTTAGCCCTCCGTCCCGTCTCTACCGCCCCTTTGCTACCGACCCGTCCGAGCTGTCCCACAGGACTTAAACCCATGTTTTACCAACTCCTCAGTCGTCTTTTAGTAGATTTCGAGCTGTTAATTCTACCCACTACATTATTGTAGAGGGCAGTTCCATAGACTCTAGTAATCATCAAATAATATCTTCCAAAACACCATTTTATAGGACTCATTTTTTATACGTAGCTAGACTTTTTCTACTACTGTACACCCGCTCCGCCGCTTACACCGCTGCGGTGGAGGCTGGATAAGTTGTGACAGCGGGAGGGTCTGCCTGAGAAAATGGAGTGATACAAGCGCGTGCGACGTGAGCACGGACGACGCAAGTGTATAGTCATGCGGGAGCGCGATAGATTCCAAGAACGAAACCCGGGCGTCGGCTGGGCATTTTTACTGTGCAGCGGCGCATGAGCGTACGTTTTTTAAGATTGCGGTATATTCTGTGGTTTTGAGTGTGGCATGTAGTGTTAGTGCGGCTGCTTTCTGGCGCTCTGCGCGTTCTGGAAAGCATGATGGTGGTTTTTGTGATACTCTACGGACTCGGCGGCTTGATACGACAACATGGCAGAGCGCTAGTTGCGGTTGGGGAGGCGGTATGGAGAAGGGCGGTCTGTAGCGAGGAATAGCCAGGGAAGTAGAACAAGACCGGGCCGAGACGAGAGGGAGCGTAACAGAAATTTGGAGCGAGAGCTAGAGCGAGAGCTAGAGCGAGAGCTAGAGAGAGACAGGGAACGGGGCAGGGAACGGAAACGGGAACGGGAACGGGACCGCGAAGTGTAAAGGGAGAGAGATGGTGCGGCTGGACTCGGTGCAGCATGCGGAATTCTTCCTATCATTTTTCTCTATTTAGCTACGCTTGTGCACAAACCGATGAAAAAAAGGACGGAGCGGAAGGAAAAATGAAGGGGCTGTGGAGAAGCGGTACGGATGCCCCGGCCCTCGCAGCGACGCAGAAAGAGAAGAGGAAAGCGCCAGGCGCGCGCTTTGGTGGTGCACCGCATGGCATTGTGAAACATAATTACGAATTTATGCAGCTATTTAAACCACCTCTATCCGCGTTTTTATTCTTTTAAACACATCTGGACGAAGTTGGAGAGGGAAAGAGAGGTGCCGAGATGTTCAGATGTAAAAAGGGAGAAATGAGAGAAAGAAGATAGAAACGAAATGGAAGGGCGAGGAAGAAGGCACGGAGCTCTTGAAAGATTATAAGACGCGGACTGGAAGAAGGAGAAGGGTAAGGTAGGCAGAAATGGAAGGGTAGAAACAGTGAGAAGGTTGTGTTTGCGTGCTTGTGTGGAATTTAGGAGTGTTTGTGTGTTTCATTGAGTGTGATTCTATTTCGAGTTTTGTACGTGTGTATGAGAGGGATATGGAAAGAGAAAGAAGTGAACGAAGGTGAGCGTTGCCGTTATCACCTGCCGTATTATTTACCACACGCCCGTACTGCTTCCCGAAAACTTCACCCACTTCCCAGCCGATTGTAGAATAGAGCAGCATCCCCAACGAACTCCTATACACACAACCATTTTGGAACGGCCATCGACTCGCAATTTGCGACGCACGCCGTGCAGCTATGCGTTCAAAGTCGTTAAGTAGCCAGTATCACCCTTTCACGAGTCGAAGCAGGGTTGTGTTATTGTGTGCGTCGTCCAAGGGGCGCATGGCGTCCTCTGCAAAAACGCTTACCGCCCCGCCTTCGCCCTTCAAGAACGACGCCAGCGGGTCCTTTAAAATTACGGCCTCGCACCGGTAGGCCCCTACTTCTGCGAACGCCCTACTATGCCGATGAAAGCCAGGCCGACGCGTTTCTCTCATTATTATCTTAGTCTAGCCCCTTTTCCATTTTCACTCCTCGTCACCTACTTCTGCTCCGGACCCCTCCGCCTCTCAGCAACCCTCGTCTTCAGCAAAATATGCCACCGCATCTGTCCTCGCCTCCGCCTCCTCTTCCGCCTCCTGTAAAATCTTCTGTTGCTACCTTGAACCGACAGCGCGCGCCTCTTAGTGATTTTAAATTAGGTGCAATAATTTTGGCTGAATGGCCTATAGTGTCTGCAAACAGAAAAGTTGCAGGGTAGTCACCAAAGAACTAAACGGGATCTAAGAAAATTCGAACAGTCCGGCAGTACGGATCAACTCCATCCACACATCTCGTTGCCGCGCGCGGCATCTGTAACTCGTGAGAAGAGATAACTCCATGTTTTGTGACAACTAGCTTTATGAAATCTGTAAGAAATAGAGCACAGGCAGAGCCTCTTGGAATCTCCACGGAAAAGCCCGGCGGTATCATGTAGAAACCGCCGACAGAACGTGTATCTCGTGTGCTCCTTTTTTCTGGAAGCCGTCTACGTACAACACAAATCTATTGACGAGGTAACTCGAAAATTTTGAAAGGAATCACTAGTTGAGTGAGTTTCCCTGGTTCTCGAAACAGCCGTACGGTGCTTCATTAGGCCCACTAGTCCATGTCGGAATATCTATGAAAATTTAATTCTCCAATAATGACATAGTAGCGGGACCTCGTTCCACTCTTTTGATGTACACCTAAACAGAGCGCTCTGCGGATTTCTCTTCATACTGTCGAACGAGTGATCCGATCATTACGCAGTACTGACTGCCTTCAACATTCATGTTGTCCGTACAATATTATTTTTCCGAACTGAATATAACGCATAAATCGCCTGGGTGCAGGCAGGGTCACGGGAATTGACTAGAATAAAAGTAAAATTTGACCTGGTCCGCGCGAAAAGATTTCCTGCGTCACGTTGGATTCAACGAAATTCTCTCTTGCTTAGTTCAATCCCTGTTTGGCGAGACATTTGAACGCTGCCTCGCGCGCTCCTTTAGAGACCAAGGCACCGCGACATATGTAAGCGGATGTGGTTGTGTTTTGTGTGAGTTTATTTTCCAGGGGCCGCATAGAACGACGCGGACGCGCCCTTGCGTTGCAGTTAAAATTATGTTATCGGCGCACGCCATAAACCAGTGATAATGAAGTACCCTCCCTGACTTGTTCCTTCTCGTTTTGGCAGGACAAGGAATTTCCAAAGAATCTCCTCATGTAGTGATGTAATGCAGACCTTGGAAGAGAAACAAAAGCTCGATCGTTCTACCGATGAACGAATCGCGTCTTTGCACGAAAGCTTCCTGATCAATCTTCAACGACTCTGGATTACCGCGCGACGGATGCTCGAACATAAGCGTAAAAATTGTACGTGGCGATGTCCAAACACGCCAATTCCGATGCATCGATGACTTTCACGCAAGCTTGCGCATGCCAAACCCCAGAATGAGCTGTTTCAAACCCGAAATCATTACTTTTGCCGCGCGGCATCTGCAAAAAAAATTATACTGTGCAGTGTACAGCAGTAGTTTGGAATGTACATTTATGCAACAATCCGGTATGATTTTAAACTGTTCCGCATCGATTCAAATACTGTTAATCAAAGAACGGGGAAGCACGTACGATGAAAGCAAACAAACATGCAGTACTGCAGTGAACTTAACTTAAAACTTATGGAGCAGAGGGATAAATTTAATTTACGGACCTTCAAATTCGGCATGTTTTATTGGACTGGGCGGCTAGGCGCCACTGTTTCATATTTTCCCACACAAACGGCGCGGTAAACACCCGCGCCGTCATCACTATCCACACCGAAACCTATTCACAACCGAAGCCCCGTCACAAACGCAGCCCCTCCCCCCACAGCCGCTCTGTCGAAACCGCCGCTGCGTCCTAACTTCCGTCTGGCCGTCGGTACCGCGAATTCTGCGGCGCCCAGCAGTAGCACCGAACAGTGGCACCGCGCCTACAAATCGCATGGGAAATCCCAACTGAAGCCCCATCCTAACCGCCGCCCGCCTCCACCGCCGCCGCCTTGTCACCGCAATATCTCCACCGCGGCATTGTCTCCGCATTTTCTCCACCGCGGCATTGCCTCCGCATTGTTTCCACCGCCGCGCGGAACCCCGCACAAATCAAGCAGCCCTTTACTGACCGTTCTCTGTGGAAGCCTTTGAATTGGCGGAAATGACATGTCAACGACTCTGGAACACACTTTAGCCTCACCAAATTCCGGCCTGGGCCCGCCCCGTCACCGCCACAGTCACCAACGCCGCGCAACAGCTTTCCTTCCTCACCACTCATCATGAACCCGAATCCGCATCTCAACAATCAAAAATTACAGGCTAGACTGACGCCTGCCCAACTTACCGTAACCTTCTGCCTCGACACTGACTCGGTCCAGATACTGCACGGCGGCTAACGCGACTGCTAGCCACACACACGGGTAGATAATAAAACTAACCCGGCGAGGATGCAGTAAAATATTTTCGATAGTTGCGTATGGTCCGTACACCAGTTAAGCAGTATTCTGTGGTACTGACAGAAAATAATTTCAATTTCAAATTAATAACTACTGCATACAGTACCATGCGCTGTCGACACGGAACATGACAGCCGAGTGGAACTCATCACAAAGTCCGATCTCGCACCGTACCCATGCCTTTCGAAGGACTAGTCTCCCATATATCGAACCCCTTTACCTCCCATTCTACAGGCCTTGCGCTTGAAGCCTTCCCCTCTTTGCCCCAAACACAACTTGCCCACTACCCCGCACAGATCCAACCGCTCGTACCATAACCATGTACAAAAGTCCGAATACTGGGCCTTGGGCCATCAGCCCCGCCTTGGGCGCTTGACCAGCCGCTACATATGTTTACTGGACGGGACCTGGGTTGGGATTGCGAGCGAGATCATCGGTACTAGCGAAGTCTACGCCCCAAGTAAAGCCTTTTTCCCCGTCTTGCCTTCTTTCTTCCCCTTCACCCCCTTTTTTCCCCTCTTTTTACTTTCATTATTGGGTGGTTTGTTGCGCCTTAAGGGTAGAAAACCACACAGCCGAGCGCCGACATCTCACGTGGCCACACGTGGTAGGTTGTTCCCACTGCGCATCTAACCCGTCCGCTTTCTGCCCTACCATTTTTCTCCTTCTGTGCGTTCGACGGGATTTATCTACCAACCTGCACCACACGAGGGCGCCATCATCTGTTTCTATGATTTCCTCGACTTACTCAGCCTCTGCAAGAATGTCGGTGTTGGTGAGAAGTGTTTTCCCATCAATGAGCCTCTTGACGGCTTGTATTGATCATCAGTGTATTTCTGTTTTGCATCTTCTTCGAGTTCCAGATACTAGTGTTATTAAACCACCAATTGTTGTTTTTCATCTTGCATCAGATACTTTCATTCACGAAAATTTCCGTTCTTTTCATCGTACAGTACTGTGCTATGAACATCGCCGCGCGGCTGTATCCATTCTCCACTTCAATTTTCATTCTCGTCGTCACCTTCGTGTTCCATTGCAAGTGCAGGAGCTTGAAGTATAGGATAATTGTCAATACGAACATCAGACATATGTTTTTCATCTTGTACTTCGCCGTGGTCGTCAGCACACCCCATACGCAGCTTTCTAGTTTTTAGGAAAATTTTCTTGCGCTACAAACGCCTGTGTTCCTCCAGATATTTCACTTCTGAAGCCGGCGCGTCCACAAATACCTCCTGTCATAGTCAAATATTCTGCGCGGAAAAATTCTTGTGTAACTGCAGATTTAACGCGCCCAGTTAAGCGGTTAGAAGTACTTGTTGGCGGACAAAACAATTGAGACAGCTCACGGTGCGCATTCTTATCATCCATTGAAAAAACGGCGCCGTTACATGCGATGATTTCTTACATCTTAAACGCTGCAAAGCGGTACATTATCAATAATATCACGTAGGAGCAGCCCGATTCCATAAGCAGCCTGTAGTTTGGGATTTTTGTACCCAATGTGTGCATGATACTACTTCGAATTGATAGAGATCCCGCACTACGTCGCCAGGAAGGACACTGTAATTTCCATCAACTATAACACACGGCGGACTTTTGCTTGCGTTTGACCGGGAGTGTGGCGCAAACCATTCAATACTATGGTATTCCCAAAAAAATATTAATCAGAAGTAAGGTAGGGACATCCTTGAACCGATGATGTAGTACTTAAACATGTGATATATGAATAGTTAAATTATGATACACTGGTACATTCTAACAAAATGTCATTAGTGAAAAGTTAAATTAAATAGGAACTGACTATATTCTTGGGATTTAAACTCTCTAGGTAGAGTAAATTTGAAGGGTTATATTTACATAAATGACACGGGTAATGCGCTAAATTTAAAATGATTTGAAGCAGAATACATAGCAACACTATTACTGAAGTATGGTAAAATATTGGAAGTTATCAATGTATATTGGAAATTTATAAAATAACCTTTTACTGCACTGAGCAGCTACGTTACAATACATAAATTATGTTACATTCTCACCCGTCGGGTATAAAAAGAAGGTACAATGGTACGAGAATATAAAATTCCAGTAATTTATACGTACATTATCGTACGGTAACAATATATGCGTATTTTTGAGTTGTACTAGGTAAATGGAAGTAAGATATAAAAATTATTCAATAGAGCGAAGTGCCATAAAAATTGGAAGAACGAATATTTTAACAATAAATTCTTGTTTGGTAGTAGGACGCAATGATCTTGTGATAGCAGGAAGTAGAATTTTATTAGGTTGACCTAGTATTTTAATAGAATGCAATTATGATAATATGACGAAGAGTTATGTATTCACGGAAACTTTTGTAAACTAATACGAACAACTGATATTTTAATAGAATTAAATGTATTTCAATAGCAAGACAAGGTATGAAATTCGGGGTTAATAGTACTGCAGTAAGAGGAAAGTATAGTTTAATAGGACGGAATGGTTTTTAATAGGAATTAACCTTATGTTAATAACTTTACACCGTATTATTTTTTGAAATACAAGGTATGTAAGAAAAAGAAAAAATTGCAACAACTAGAATAATCAACTAAACATACAACTTGCAAGCTTCTGAAAGGCCGCGAAATACAAAACATTTTACAAAAAGTCAATTACTTTTTAATTTGTCGAATTGTTCTGTTCAAAATTCTGGTAGATACAATCTAGTTCGCATCTAACATACCCCGAAATTTATCCATAATATACAGTGTTAACCTGTCTTCTGCCGCTGAAATACTCTTCTAAAACAGGCGCTGAAGACTGCACCTGTTGTTCAACGTTCGGGATGGAAAATGAGGAAAGCCGGATGAAACAAGGTGTATAAATGCCTGCAGGGAAGAGGGAAACAGGGGCAGATAGCTGCACCTGGTTTTTGGACCATACGATTTTCACGTTCGGAGACGTGTGATGAACCCGGATAAAGGAGCCGTATTAAAAGGGCACGTCATTCTGCGCCTTTCAGTCTCTTTACTATGTGCCTTCCACGTCTTGCCTATCCACGTCGCCAATAAGACCAGCTTGTGTCACTTTACTTTGTATCTACTCACATCGAACGGAATTTGGTATTCGCGCCGGAGGCCATGCGGTATGCACGGGTGGTAAATTCAATCCTATTCGATTATCTACCCACACCCGCCGAAAAAGCTGTGAAGGTTCTTGAAGCAGGATGGTAGTGCGAAATTAAGCCGAGACGAATACCCTTGAGAGTAACGCGTCTTATTCTCTTTCCAGTGGCGGCGGCTGTAGCCAAGTGTATGCCTTCCATCCTTGAAGATGATTCTCGATTAACTTTCCGAAACTGGTGCAGATAACGGCGCAAAATTTCGATGCTTGATGAACTGATGCTTGATGAACGACAGATTCCTAAACTCCCACAACTTATTGCGCGAAGTCAAGTTGATTGATGATAATTTCTAATAAATGATAAACTGATTTTTGTGCTTATCTCGCGCAGATCGCTACGCGAGGTCGAGATTGTTGATAAAAGATGTCGGTGAGATGATAAGTGATGAACAAAGACCCGCCTAGACCACCAAACGAAACCACCAGACAGGACGAAGAAGTGGAACAACCAACTGCTTCTTTCGCCCCCAATTAACTTTTCGAAGCCCCGGCGAGGAAGAAAAGAGATATGTTTAGAGGCGGGATAAAAAGTCAAAGAGGTTCCATCCGACTATTTCGTGACTTAAGACGCGAAGAACAGTGCCGAATGCCACGATATGTGTCTCTTAGAGGCCTCTGTAGGCTTCGAATATGACTCGGAAAATTGAAAGAAGTGATGCCCGTCTTGGTCATTACGCGCTTGCAGCTCGTCACGGCGGCTATTCATGGTGATGTAGCGGTAAAAATACTACTACGGTACGTCCGCTTGCGCCGTAAACGACGATATTAAAAATACCAGTCGAGACAGAATTCAAGGGTCCCTCCATCGGTCTCTAGATGACCTAAGATCTTCTTGAAGTAACATGTGGGGCCTGAAATCCTCTCGACCGGAAGGTTGGCAGGATGCATATTTTTAACTTGGTCGGAAGGACCTACAAACAATGCAATCGTCAGATCTCACGTTAAGATATTTATGCTCACAGGTTTGGTCACATGTCCACGCTGGATGACAACTTTTTTTGTCTACTTGGAGACCTCCAAAACGCGAAAATCTCCGCTGACCTGGTGTGTCAACTTGTCTCGTTTCTTGTCCCCATCGTCGGTATCCAGATACACTGCCTCTCCAATACTAAACCTCCGGATTCGCCGAAGTGGCTTTTCTAAGTTGGCGTTTCAATTGGCCATCGTTTCTTTCAAGCTCGTAGATACCTTGCAGATCGCAATTTCGAATCTTTGAACAGGAGGCAGAATTGGAACGCAGTTTATGCTTCACGGTGACGTCCTGCGGCTTTCGCAACAACATCAGATAGAATTGGTTTGTCTGCGTTGCTTGATGGACGGCGCAATTTTACAAGCCGCACAACGCGCGTGCATAGTGGCACAAGTCCGGCGAGTGTTTCTCTACACAAAATCGCAGAGTTGCAGTGAGAGAACGGTTGAAATGCTCGCCCTGACCATTATTATTGATTTAACGTGTTATTGACCGCATTTTAACCCGCAGGATATAATAATCCCGCTGGAAGATGTAAGACACGAGCTGAGAGCCATTGTAGGAGAGAAGAGCGGATGGGGGCCCAAAATAGAACACCCACTCGTTCACGGATTCCAAGGCGAATTATTATTCTTTGGTCCTCTTGAGCGGCACTATCTATGTGATATTCGTGAAGTGGTCGTTGATGAAGAATATTAACCTAAGCCTACCGTTGGATGATAGAAAAAGTACGACTATGTCAATCTAGACCGCGGGGCTTTTCCACGCGGAAAGTATTCATCGGGCTCGTATGATTGATGCGACGAATGCGATAATTTCAGCCACTTGTGCACTCCCGAACAGTGTTAACCGCATCCACAAACATATGTGTATATTAGTAGGAGCAACGAAGCCGCTTTTGAAGACAAGACTTACCTGTATGACATGAAAGCACTCTGCAGAGGGTAAGGCGTAGGAAGCGATGAATTAAAGAGGCAGGAAAAAAGGTATACAAAAAGCAGCGTTCTCGAGGATGAAAAA
Organism: Herpochondria borealis; assembly: GCA_032274145.1. NCBI lineage: Eukaryota > Rhodophyta > Florideophyceae > Ceramiales > Ceramiaceae > Herpochondria > Herpochondria borealis. Next base: position 5,768 of record JAVCKV010191166.1, on the reverse strand, counting down.
GACATAGTACTCCATCTTCATTCTTGAAGAAACGCGAGGCAGGCCGGTCGACTTGAGTCGTCAGGAGCTTATGGCAGAATTCTTCCTTCTTCTTCTCTTCGCGTATCTCGGCGCATGTTAGAGGAGATAAAAGTGCTTTGTAAACCCCGGGATAGGGATTCCACGCATCTATTTCTGCTCAACTGGACCCGCTTGAACCGTGTATTTTAAGTCCACGACAACGTCCTTCACGTCGTTCATATCTTCATATTCTGCTTGCTTCGACAAAGGCGTTTAAGTGGTCTCAGTCGAAACTACTTCATCCACATCTGCGACGCGCGAGGGTCGCAAAAAGTCCCATTTTCTTACCCTGATCGCGTGATAGACAAATACTGAAGACCGTGAGTTGGGTGCTTTTTGTATTTTTGCCTCGGATTCTGAAGACTGAGATCTATTCTTGGGATGTTGGCGGCGGGTTACCACACCAACCAGGGATTCCACGTCTTTTAACCGTTCATGGTACAGTAGGAGTCTTTAAAACGGATCTGGTACCTGATTAAAACAAACGGTGCAAAGATTATGTAATAGTCGAACTCCGCGAACGCATGAATCGCCCGGACGGATCATTAAGGATGAGCATTCACTTAAAAAGACGTTATCTGTGCGCAACTTATATTAGCCACCCCAAAACTAATGAAGCAATATAACGATCCAGAAACCACCATGTAACAATCAAGTTCAGTAGCCGAGTAATTTCGCTGCTCCATGGGGAGATATTTTGAGAAAATCCTACTTTTGCCCACTCGTACCGATAATCCTCGTTTTTCTGCTGAAGTATTACCACTACTACCGCGTACTGACTAACTTCGTTGTTTTTCGTATACGAGCGTTTGAAAACTGTGAGAGCGAAAAGAGGGGCCGTATTCAACGCCACGCGTAGTTTCTCGGACTCGGTCTACTTCTTACATTTCTTCACTATCGGCTCGTCTCAATTTACGCCAGTCTCCCTCTACCTTCTCTCGCTCAGCGCGTGCTTATATTTTCATATCCTTTCACGAAAGTTCGACAGAATTTTCACGCCTAGAGAAAACTCTTCTTCTGTAGCTCTTTTTGCGGGAATAATGGGAAATTGATCGCCTTGATAGCCTTTCAGTGCGAATAAAGGCTAATGGTTTGGGGTAGTAATTGACGGCCGAGATATTCTTCCTTGAAAAAGAATAATATAATCAACTAAAGCTTGATACCGGCACTTATCACCAGGAAAACGATTTCGTTCAAGTACTCCAAGCGCTCCTCATGGGATTTCGATAACAAGGTCACTTCTTCGATATGCACCAGTCACATGCGCCAGCAAACCGCGGAAAGATGAATTTAAAGCGAGTCTTGAAAGTTTAATATTACCGTCCGAAGGGTACGCGGGGATAGAAATTGGTTCCCATGGTGAAAGTGGTATTTCACCTATCCTCTTTTGCGATGGGTACTTTTCAGTACCCCAAAGTGCAATTAGCATTGTTACCACAGTTGAATTACTCAAACTAGCAATTGATTCGTCAATTATGGGCAGAGCGCACGCTTCGCGGCTCGTATTGTCATTAGGGCGGCGGAACTAAACGCAGAACGGCTGAGTTACGCCCTTTTTGAGCACCAACAACACCGATTTGCCCAATCCGTCTTCGCCGACTCGATAAATCTAGCCGCTACCTGGTGTTCCACCTGCTCCCGGATGAGCTCTCTATTTTACAGTCCATCTCGATATGGTTGCATGCAGACTTGTAGTCTGCCAGCCTTCAGGGCTATATGTTTCTCAGTCGTATTTAGCTGACCATGTCTCCCCTGAAACACTAACTCGTACATCTCAAGGAGTTTCATGAATCGCGAACGCATGGATGTATGCGTCAAATTGACTGGTGCCACCTGGTCTCTATGTCTCTTCTTATCATAACCAGGCGCAGAGCACGGCGCCTGATATTTTGCAGCAGCTTATATCTGAGAAAGGCCCGGCACTGGGATCGTATCCAAAAATTCGGTGAGGTTTCCTTCTCTTCCATTGGGGTCTTGATGACGCACAGTAATCCGAGAGTTTTTCTCTCTTGATTTAGCGCAGTAATTTGACCTTTTTTTGATGACGCGCAGTGATCTGCGCGTCTTAGTCACTAATTTCCTTCCCAGATGCCGGAGCATCTTCATTGTCTTGACCAGACGCGACTAGAACTTCTGCGACATGCTTGATGCGTGAACTATTACCATGAGACATTATACCATCAGCTTCATCACTGCACCGGCACTTTTCATATCTTTGGAATTATCCCGAGCCGGAACGGAATCTGTAAAATCGGGACTAAAATGCAGGTTTCATAACTCCCGTGCCACATCGTCTTTGCGACCTATTAATTACTTATGAGAGCGGCTATTGTACGCTACGAGAATCTCTTTTGGGATCATATGCTCCACCCCGGATGCATTGCTGAGGAGAATAATGAAGGGCCTGTAATAGATATTCTCGGGGGCGTAGTGCATCACGCGGATGCCATACCGCGATTCCACTTCTTGCTTGGGCTCTGGTTTAATGAGCCCTTCAAAAAAGTGGACACCTCAGCTCGACTCTGCGTTTAAATCGGGATGAATAGAGGCTTAAAAATTGAATCCATATCAAATTGTGTGTCTCAAAGCCGTTGGGTGCCGAATCTACAGGGTTTCTGTGCCATATTCTATTGAATACATCCCGCCTTTAAATTCTACTTCCTTCTTGCTGCTCCACTTCGGATGATAGGAAAAATATCACCATTGAACTCCACAACTCCTTGATTCAACTGATTTCGTAGACTTTCCGGTTGGTGCACTGGGTCCCCAATAAAGTAGGACCGTAAAAGTGTTCTACATGAATGAAAAGGACGTTTTAAATGGAAATTTCCGAAGCGCACCGTGACGATCAAATAGTGAGCAACCTGTAGGGCTTTTCCGCTATCTTCAGGCAACCTAGGGATGTTGGAGCTTGATGTGATGAACTCCTTCCGAACGTCCGGCAAGGCGCTGCGTCGGATCACGTTGTACCCACATTTCGTGTCGATGATTATGGTGTACGGGTGCTGCAATAGAGAACTTACACCCATGTATTCCGTCACCAATTAGTTTCAGCTGGCCAGCACTACCCAGGGAAACGATAGATCATCACTAAGCGCACCCTCTTTTGCGCCGTTTGTCTTGTTTTTCTTTTCATCTTTCTTCTAAAAATTATCTGCTCCTGTACCGAAAACGGCTACATCTCTCCGTGCGAACCTGTCGGGTAAAGCAACTTTTGGATATCTTGAATGCCTCTTGTAATGTCACCGATTTGAACTACCCGCCCGCCTAACAGTTTTCCGGGTCTTCCAAACTCTTACGGACACGAGAACTTGGGCATTTACCATCAGTTGAGTCAATCTAATATGGAGGGAACGGTGTTTTTACTGTTTCAGCTCAGTTAATTTCCTCGCGGTCCGCGCACGCACTACTGACTTCAGCTGTGGTGGCCCGATCAAAAAATTTCCCTGACTGACTGGACGATGGATTGGCATCGAGGAAAGACTCACCGGTTCTTTGTGTTGTTCATACCTTCTCTTTTCCGAATAACTCTGCGATTTTTTGTCCTCCTTTACCAACTTAATGACTTGAACTAGACCTGGCTAGTTTTAGGGCCTTTGAGCAAAGTGTGGCTGTCGAACTATTTTTCCTTCCGAGAGAGTATTTATACTAGCGAGTCTTCTGATTTTAGATTTAATAAAGGCGCATATCCTCACTGTTTTATCCGCCTCGCCCGCTCCGCTCCCCCCGCGAATTTTATGCTTGAATTTCCACTCTTGGATGTGGGCCCGCGTCAGTTCTGTCCTGGTAGGTTGCTATCATCTTTTGAGAGTACCAAAATTTCAGCAGTGGGAAAGAATCGATGATGTACAGCTATTACTTTTGCGCGAAGAATGTTCGCTGGGTTGAAGGCAGGAAACAGCACTTGAACGTTCTTTTTCCTGCCGCGCGATATTTCCAGCAAACCAACTGCTATTAATCATTGTGGAAGAGCGAATCGGCAAAGTTCATCTGCTACTCGATCATGTTGGGGAGCGTTTCCTGCATTTAATTTATATTCTGATCCTCCTTCTTTATTTCCTTTTTTACTTCTTGAACTTTTGCGTCCTTTATGTTTGTGATGTTCGAGAGATTGGCAGCCCTATCCACGACCGTCGTCGGATCACAGGTGAGAATTACCATTATATCCATGGTAGGCCTCGAATTGCCTGGTGATTAGGTTTCAATGCTCATACTGGATGTATTCTGAAGACTCGGGGAGCCATCAGCATACTGTTCCAATTTATATGGCTCTGAGAGACCATGGCTTGTTTAGTCGAAGATTTGGATTGAGCCTGACTGTCGCCCGTCTGGGCTCTCTGGGACTGTTCCTTCTCATGGTATAGCTGCCTGATACTTGGCATACTGAATAGTTCTTGCGGCGAAAGACGCTTTATAATTACCTGTATCCGGATGTGGACTGATGGATTAAGGCCACCGACATAACGAGAGACGAGTTCCGACTGAGTGAAAACATCAGCGGCACTGAAGTACGGCGGTTGACATGCGAATTGAGAAAAATGACTCATCTTCATTGTGACCCTAAGTCGCATGAGTTAATTCTTCCCTCTACCCCAGAAGCACAAACTCCGTAAATTATCGCAAGAGAAGATCTTTCACAACATGAGACCAGCTAAATCTGGAGCAAACCCCCCGACTCTACCATCCGAGTACACCTGCTCGATCTAAGTTTCCAAGGTTTAATCAGTATGGAGGTACGGCAAGAGACGGACCTCAATCGCCTCCGACTTGCCCAGTCCGTTGAAAGCGGCCTTCAAAATTTTGAATGATGGTAGTAGTTCAAAGGGCTTGGAACGGTTAAAGGTCTGAATGGTCGTGTTAAGCGGGCTGAATTTTTTCTTTCTTCTTGAGAAGATAAAACTGGTAAATATATTCCTCACTAGGGACAGGATTCATGTTCCTCAACCTCTATATGGGATAGGTGATCGCGTTTTCGCACCCCGTGAAAGTGGTCTTCAGTGGGGCTAGGTAAGAGAACATATATCCAATACCAGCCTGTTTCCCGAATGAAGAATCTCTCGGAGGGGCTTGATTTCAGAATGCATTCCCATCCAACCTCTTTTGAAGGCAGAAAGTTCACCCACTTTTGGCAGTTCTGCCGAAGTCACCTCATCTGGTTTCTAAGAGGCCTCAGAGCCAAAGACTTGGCGACTCGGTCCTATCGAAGGGAACTCTTTGGGTATATCTTTGATTTTGTACACACTCACCATCTGCACTTTTACTTCATGATTGCCACCAATGGCTTCGGGTGAAGGGCACATATTGAAGTTCTAGGAGCGGCTCCTAGGGCTCTTTACTTGTATATGAGGTCATTAATATCGTTTTTAAGACCCAAAATCTCTTGGTATTGCGCTCCGACGGAAGCTTCCGCACCAAAAGCGAGCGCACACACCCGGGGCTCTCTTTTCGGTTTTGGTGCAACACGCTGTCGCGTTTCGTTTGTCAAGACATGCAAGTGTCAATTTTCGCAGTTGCGGCCGCGCCGATCAACCTTAATTTCTACGCTTGCTCGTTTTGGGAATTTATCCGGAAAAGGGCGCATTGCTGGCGTGTGACTGCCAGTAAATGCGCCCCGAACGAAATACGCCACCGTTTCTACGCTCACGCGTTTGGGAAAATATCCCACAAGCGGCATTGCTGGCGGCGGTCCGCCAGTGCCGCTTACCTCA
>JAVCKV010191056.1:0-16995 GCA_032274145.1 Herpochondria borealis | reverse complement strand
TGAAGCAAGAATAAATGTAAAACTAGTTTCTGAAGTTGGTGTTGGTACTATTGCTGCAGGTGTTGCAAAAGCAAAAGCAGATGTAGTTTTAATTTCTGGTTATGATGGTGGAACAGGTGCATCCCCTTTAACTTCATTAAAACATGCAGGTTTACCTTGGGAACTTGGTTTGGCGGAAGCACAGCAGACTTTAGTTATGAATAGCTTAAGAAGTAGAATTGTTGTAGAATGTGATGGTCAATTAAAAACAGGTAGAGATGTAGCCATTGCTGCCTTATTAGGTGCTGAAGAATTTGGTTTCGCAACTGCTCCTTTAGTAGCTTCTGGTTGTATTATGATGCGTAAATGTCATTTAAATACGTGTCCAGTTGGAATCGCTACTCAAGACAAAGAGTTGCGTAAGAACTTTAAAGGAACGCCAGAGCATGTAATTAATTTCTTCTTTTATGTAGCTGAAGAATTAAGAAAAATTATGGCACAACTAGGTTTCAGAACTTTAGATGAAATGGTTGGGCAAACTCATAAAATTAACGCAAATCATGCTATTAAACATTATAAAGCGAAAGGATTAGATTTATCGAGTATTTTACACAGACCAACTTCTTACAGAAGTATGGTTGTTAAGAATACAGAAACTCAAGATCATAATTTAGATAATGTTTTAGACCATACAATCTTAAAAGATTCTCACAGAGCTTTATATCGTAAAGAGAAAATGAATCTTGCGTATCCAATCAACAATATAAATAGAACCGTTGGTGCGATTGTAAGTAATGAAATATCAAAAATTTATGGCCATTTAGGTTTACCTGAAGATACATTGAATATTAAATTCACAGGTTCTGCTGGACAAAGTTTCGGTGCTTTCGGGGCACACGGATTAACGTTTATGTTGGAAGGAAATACAAACGATTATCTAGGTAAAGGTTTGTCTGGTGCAAAATTAATTGTAAAGAAACCTACAGAAGCTGATTTTATTGCAGAAGACAACATCATTATTGGTAATGTTTGTTTATTTGGAGCTGTAGAAGGGCAAGCATACATCAACGGAATCGCAGGAGAACGTTTTGCGGTTAGAAACTCTGGTGCTACTACTGTTGTAGAAGGAGTTGGAGATCACTGTTGTGAATACATGACAGGTGGTAAAGTAGTCGTTTTAGGAAACACAGGTAGAAATTTTGCTGCTGGAATGAGTGGTGGAATTGCATATGTATATGATCCTAAAAATAAATTTGTAAACGGACTTTGTAATACAGAAACAATCGAGTTTGAAGCTATTTTACAAGATGATGCCAATGAATTAAAAGCATTAATTGAAAAGCATGTTTTATATACAGATAGTAAAAAAGGAGCTTCTTTATTAGCTGATTGGGATGCTAGCTTAAACAATTTTGTAAAAGTAATGCCAACAGAATACAAGCGCGCATTAGAGCGTTTAGCAACAGAAGAACCAATGTTTGAAGAATTAACAAAAGCATAATGTCATGGGAAAAATAACAGGATTTAAAGAATTTGAAAGACAGGATGAAAAGTACACTTCTGTAATAGACCGTGTAAAAAATTATAAGGAATTTACAGTTCCGCTTTCTGAAAAAGAATTATCGAAACAAGGGTCACGTTGCATGGACTGTGGTATTCCTTTTTGCCATAGTGGATGTCCTCTTGGAAATCTAATTCCAGATTTTAACCATATGGTTCATCAAGGCGAGTGGCAAAAAGCTTCTTGGATATTACACTCTACAAATAACTTTCCAGAATTTACTGGTCGCTTATGCCCTGCTCCATGCGAACAATCATGTGTGTTAGGAATTATAGAGGATCCCGTTTCTATTGAAAATATTGAGAAAAATATTGTAGAACGTGCTTTTAAAGAAGGATGGATAAAACCACAACCACCAAAAAATAGAACAGAGAAAACAATTGCTGTTGTTGGTTCTGGACCTGCAGGTTTAGCGGCAGCTCAACAATTAAATAGAGCTGGTCACACAGTTACTGTTTTTGAAAGAGATGATGAAGTTGGTGGTCTATTAAGATACGGAATTCCTAATTTTAAAATGGAAAAAGGAATTATTGATCGTCGTGTAAAAATATTAGAATTAGAGGGCATTATATTTAAAACCAATGTAAATGTTGGTGTTAATTATGATGTAGAAGGTTTAAAAGCTTTTGATTCTGTAGTTTTATCTGGTGGAGCAACCGAAAGACGAAGCTTACCAACTCCGGGTATAGATGCAGATGGTGTTGTACAAGCAATGGATTTCTTAACACAACAAACTAAAGTATTATTTGGTAAAGAAGTAAAAGACCAAATAATGGCAACCGATAAAGATGTAATCGTAATTGGTGGTGGAGATACAGGTTCAGATTGTATTGGTACTTCGAATAGACACGGTGCAAAATCTGTTGTAAATTTTGAAATCATGCCAAAACCACCTGGACATCGTTCTCCAACAACACCTTGGCCATTTTGGCCTTTGCAATTAAAAACATCTTCTTCTCATAAAGAAGGTGCTGAACGTAACTGGTTGATTAATACCAAAGAATTTGTAAAAGATGAAGCTGGTAAATTAATAGCATTAAAGACGGTAAATGTAGAATGGAAAATGGTTCCAGGCGAAAGACCACAATTAATAGAAATTGCTGGTACAGAAAAAACTTGGCCTTGTAATTTAGCGTTATTAGCACTTGGTTTTACAGGTCCAGAAGCAACATTAGCAGACAAATTAGGAATCCATAAAGATGTACGTTCTAACTATAAGGCTGAATACGGTAAATATCAAACAAATGTTCCTAACATTTTTGTTGCCGGAGATATGCGTCGCGGACAATCTTTAATTGTTTGGGCAATTTCTGAAGGCAGAGAGGCTGCACGTCAAGTAGATTTATACTTAATGGGAAAATCAGAATTACCTTCTAAAGATATTGCTGGAGATTTAGTAGCAATGTAAAATCTTTTGTCACATAAACTATTCATTGGATCTAAAAAAAATAAAGACTCATCAATATACATATTGATGAGTCTTTTTGTTCACAAACAATCCAGATAAACAGAGTACACCCTTTATTTGGGTTTTATTATACTAGACATAAATAATTAGAGGTATAAAATAAGTTGGTTATTTACTTTTAAAACTTACAATAGAACGAGATACTTTATTAAAAAAAAGCTCAAAAGCATGAGGAACTACTTCAAAATAATATTTTTTATCCCAACGAAATAAATAATGATTAGATAGCTGAATTATAGATTTTCTAAAAGATTTTGAATTAGAAATATAAATTAGGGACCACAAATTAACAAAACCATAAAAATCACTAAAATAAAATTGAGTTAATATGTTTTTTTCTAACAAATTAAATTTTATGTTTTTATTATTGTTCAAATATTCTTTAATATTATCAGGAAATGAAAAAAACACATTTGTTTGAAGATAGTCAAGCATAATAACAACACTTTTTTTATTTTCTAAATAAAGTAATTTCTCAAAGTTACTCCAATCAACTTCATTAAATTGACGAAATAATAAAACACAATCGGCAACCCAGCGAATTGATGGAATGATCTGATTAATTTTAAACCCATGTATTAATGTAAAAAAAAGTTCATGTGGTCTACTCAAAAAAATAAATCCGTTAGAATTACTAGTGTTTTCCCAAATAAGCTTTCTAGTTTCTTTTTTAAGATTATAATGAACAAAATCGTAATGCACGTCTAGTTGAAAATCATTATTCACTAGAGTGAAAGCATGAAATTGTGAGAGGTTCATTCGATAAGGATTCGGACTTTGGTTTCTATATGGTTTCCATCCATTATTTTCTAAAACTGTAATAGTTTCCTCCCAATTTTCTTTACTTATAGTAATATCTATATCTACTGTTGGTCTAGTTCCATAATCCTTATAAACATCAACAGTCATATAAAGTCCTTTCCTAGTAATTCCTTCAATATTTTTTTTAGATAATAAAGTTATTATCTTCTGTAATTCAGCCATTAATATATGGTTTCTATACCATATATGTTTATAATAACCTTCTAGTTTTGAAATAAGAGTATGATTGACTTTATTAGCCCTCATATTCCTATAAAGCATGGGGAGTAATCTTTGAGACCCTAAATCGAGCTTATCAAAAAATTGAGGAAGCCCTATTGATTTATCCGTTTTTGTTGTGAAAGGAATATTGACTATTTCTAACCATTCATAAAAAACATCAACAGAGTCAGACCCCTCGAAAAGACAAGCTTTTAGTAATTTAGCCTGTTCTCTATTTGGAAATATTCCAGATCTAATAATCCGCTCTTTTTCATTTTTCATTTCTTCTTCGATCCAATATTAACTTAAGTATTCTTGGAAACTCATTCCGAAGTTCTTTATTAAGAATACTTTGGTTGGCACCATGTATTCTTCTTTTTACCAAAACCTTTTTAACAATAAACTCATCAATTCCTTCGTCTTTAGCCCTAGCATACCATTCTAAAAATTCTACTTTTTTATCGATATCAAACAACCCTGCCTTTAAAAATGATTCTTTCTTTATTAAGAGGGTTGATTTATGAATACCTACAAAGGGGTTAAGGTTTACATCTAACTTTTTTGCAAGATTATTATCGGTAGTTTCATCTATAAAATTTTCTATAAGTGTAAATACCATATCTGCTTGATGAATAGCTTTAAGCTGGATTTCAAGTTTATTTGCTAGCCAGACATCGTCTGCATCCAGAAAAGCAAGTAGCTCTCCATTTGATTCAGCAATGCCAGCATTAAGTGCAGCTGCAACCCCTAGATTATTTTGCTCAATAATTTTAAGACCATCAATATTCAAACTTTTTAAAAAAGTAGATGTACCATCTGTAGAACCATCATTAATAATTATAATTTCACCAGGTAATATAGTTTGATTTAGAATACTTTGAATAGATGCTTGAATATACTTTTTTGCATTAAAAGCTGGTATTAGAACTGAAATTTCTTTAGCAATACTTTTATGTGTCATGTATTACTTTTTAACTTTTCTCTTCTATTAATAGAGTTTCTAAGTGCTTGCATAAAACCACTTTTCTTAAATGAGAGACTGCCCGAGGTATTTGTATTGTGAATTCTAACTTTTAACGAAATCTTTTCTTTAATAAATAAAGAGACGTTAGCTTCTTTTGTTCTCATATACCAATCTTGATCTTCACTGAATCTCATTTTAACATCAAACATTCCAACATCATCAAATACACTACGTCTAATAAGAAATGCTCCTAAATGGGCATTAAAATGAGGTCTACCTTCCAAATAAGTCCTTCTTATATTTTTTTTAGGGATTTCCTCTGAAAAGAAACAATCAACATAACCCGCTACTATTTTGATACTGGTGTTATTAATCAAATAATTGTACTGCCATTTTATTTTGTCTTTGGGCCACAAATCATCTGCATCTAAAAAAGTGATAAAGTCACCAGTTGAGGATTCTACTCCACAATTTCGGCTATAAGATGGCCCTTGATTCGTTTTGTTTATTAATAACCTTACATTAGGAAACTGATCCTTAATAATTTGACAAGTATCATCAGTTGAAGCATCGTCTACCACAAGAATTTCATCTACAGGACGAGATTGTTGCATAACACTTTCAAGCGCTTTTACAATATACTTACCATGATTAAATGAAGGGATAATAACCGAAGTTTTCATTATTGATTTTCTACGGCTTTGGTTGGCCAACCTTCTTCTTGGTCCACTTCATGAATAGGATCTATCATAATCAAATCAGACATGTCGTCAAACTTAGAGTAAGTTAAATCTTTAAAAATTAATTCATTAGGCATATCAGTCTCAAGTTCTTTTTCATTTATTTCTATTAGGCCTTCTAGCAGAAGGGCATCTAAATAACTTTCGATTTTAGAAGCTTCATTATCGGTAAGGTTTGCAAAAGAGTTTAGAATTCCTTTTCTAGAGGTGTTTTTCTCTAATAGAGACCAAATTTCTTGAGCGCTTTCTTTAATGCTATAATATGATCCAGATTCTAAATTTACAACAACAACTTCCCCATCAAACTGATCGCTTACTACTTTTGATTTAATACGCATATTTTACTGTTTTTTACTTCTTCAAATATATAAAATTCAACATTATGGAGGTTTGTCTTTGATAATTATTTTTTAGATAATTCACCTTTATCTATTGTATAAAAAGCGTCTGCAAGATTGTCTAAAATATTAGAATGGCTTATTATAATAATAGCAATATTTTTCATTGCTTTAATTTGTATTATTAAAGCTTTTATACTTGCAACATCAAGGTGATTAGTTGGTTCATCTAATAAAAGAACTTTAGGTTTTAAAATCAGACATCTTAAAATAGATATGCGTTGAATCTGACCTTTCGAAAGATTTTTCCCAAGCTTTGACACATGGGTTTCAAGACCTTTACTAAACCCAGAAAGCAATTGTTGTACTAGGTTATCTGGTAGCTGAATATCTTGCTGAAAACCTGGTAAGCCGTAGAAAATGTTTTCTTTAATAGTTCCTTCAACAAGAATTTGGTGTTGCGGTAAATAACCAATTTGTGACCTTATAGAATTTAAATTGAATTGGTGGTAATTAAAACCATTAATTAAAATATTTCCACTGCTAGGTTTATAAAAACCTAAAATTAAATTTATCAGTGTACTTTTTCCTGTTCCATTCATACCAGATATCAGAACAGTCTCATTCACATTTATGGTCATAGACACATTTTTTAAAATAGAACGGTCTGCCTGATAGCTAAAGAATATATTTTCGAGACTTACTGTGTTTATAATAGGAGAAAGATTCGTGTTATTTAGATGTTCGTTAGAAATTGATTCATCTAAAAAATTATAAATTCTTTTTAATGAGATTTCTCCTTCTTTAATAATCATCCATTGTGATTGGATGGCAGAAGAACTTTTGCGTATCATTCCTATTAAATAATATAAGCCAAATATGGTACCTAAAGATGTTTGCTCAAAAATAACTTGTAAAGAACCTACCAATACTAATAAAATGGTAGTAATGCCAATAAATGTTTCATTACCTACCTTTAATCTCCATCCGCTTTTTGCCGCAGAAGTACTATTATTGATAAATTTATTTATGTAGTTTTTAGACTCCTTAATTTCTTTTTCATGAGCATTTCTCATGTTGAATAATATCCATTTTACAGGAATAAGTTGAACATAATTCGCTAAATTTTCACGCCCTGTTATATAATTTTGAATTAATGTCAGAGTGTTTTTTTTGAGATACCTATGAATAACAAAACCTAAAAAACCAAAGCATATAGCAAAAGAACCTATAATTAAATTATAGCATAACAGTATTACTAATCCAACTATAAAAATGCAAATTTGTGGCAGTAGTATGCTTAAAACACTATCTATCATTCGATCTGTGCGGTCAGTATCGTCCACCACTCTAGCTACTAAATCAGTTTCGCGTTTTTGTTCAATATAAGATTTTGATGAATTAATAATCTTTTTAAGTATTTCCTCTTGAATCTCTCTTACAATGTTTTTAATTTTTATAATAAATAGGTTTTTATATGTGATTAAAAAAAAACTATTTATTATTATAAGAAGAATAAGAAACGTAGTGTTTTCAAGTAAGCCAAATAAATCTTTATCAGGTATATTTTTGTCGAAAATTAGTTTAACAAAATAAAAAGAAGGTAATAAAATAGCTGATTGTAGAATAGGTAGACCAATCATACCAATGATCATCCCTTTAGATTTGGATAGTAATGAATTAAATAGACGAATAATTGGTGATTTATTTGAAATCATTATTTCAGTTGATTTATAAAATCATCAAGCAAATAAGGAATGTTTTTGACATCCGACCCAAGATGCAATTGATAAACAGGTACTTTTCTTACAAATAAAGCCATTTTCTTAAACGCTTCTTCTCTAAGACCAGGTAGTTGAAATAATGTAGTTGGTGCTAATGCAATCATAGCTTCAGCTGCAGTGCCAGAGATAATTTTAGTATCTGAATTTGCACTAACAGTAGGAAGTAAAATAGCTTTAATAGGAATTGACTTTATTAAATTTTCAGGATACTTTTCATAAAGAGATATTCTAAATTTTTCTTCTATAGCTGGTTTTCTAACTTTATCTTGTAAAGAAAGGTGTTTTAATAGTTCTATTGATTTTGTAGTAACTTTAGACAAATTAAACAGGCTATGAGCTACGTGATTTTTAGTATCCAATAATATGTAATCGTCTCCTGCTATTTTAAGAGGACTATTTAAACAAGATAAAGTAGTTGTAGATTTTCCTGAACCTCCTTTTCCTACAAGTAATAATCCACCTTTTTCGTTTCCAATAGCTGCACTATGAACAGGTTGAAGTGGCGTTTCATTAAAAAACCAATGAAAAATCATTCTCAAAGGGAAATCTGATTCCCAAAACGGTATCAAACTTTTTTTGGATACATGGTAATAAGCTGTATGACTGGCCTTATTAAACATGTAAATAGCATCACTACCAGGTTGTTGAAGTGTAAAATAACTTTTTGTTGTAAAAGATTTAACAAGCCCTAAATGATGAGGCGTTTCAAATTTCCAAGGAGGTGTGTCTACTCCAGTTCCCGTAGTTTCTTTATCCCACAAATTAATAACTAGAGCTACTGAACTGGTAATATCCTCTTCATTCGATACCTCAATATGTCTAAATACATTAAAGAATATGGGCACTAATTCTTCACCTATAAAATTAAACTGAACATAAAAGTTACCGATTTTTATTTTTTTAGCGATTAAAGGCAAAGAAGAACTTCCTTTTTTAAACTGATTGTCTAAATGGTCAAAATAACTGACTATTTCTGATTTCATTAATTCTTTCGTTTTTTCCTTAAGATAGATTTATATAGCGCTTTTGTTAGTTCTGTTAAAGATTCCTTAGCATGTCTTGACTCATTTAATGCATGAATTCGCTTATTTAAAACAATATCATAAACTTGAATAAAATTTTCAGAAGCATCTTTAAGTCTAAAAAACCAATCAAAATCACTAGCAAAACGAAAAGAATCATCAAAAGTACCATACACTTCAAAGAGTTCTTTATGAATTAAAGAACAGCCTAATAAATATCCGTCTAAACTACTTTCCATCTGTTCCTCTTTTACCCAAGAAGGTCGTTTCTCTAAGCCATCCAAAAACCATTCTTGCCTACCCACTACAATTTTAGTATTAGTAGATTTCTTAAAAGCATTTAATCGGGTTTCTAAACTAGTATAAGACCAAGTGTCGTCTTGGTCTATAAATGCTATCAAATCATATTTTGCCATTTTCAAGCCTTTATTTCGGGCATTGGCAACTCCTTTATTTGTGATTTTAAGATATGTTAATTGCGGAAATTTTTGATATATAGTTGAGCTATTATCTGTAGATCCATCATCTATAATTAAAATTTCTTTAGGGACTATTGATTGGTTAATGATGCTTTCTATACAATCTTTAAGATATTTTTCACCATTATAAATAGGTAAAACTACGCTAACATTCGCTGTTTTTTTTAACATTATACTACCAGTTTGTATCTTGCTCATAACCTAAACGAATAAGTAATTCACCCCATTGTTCTTTAAAAGTATCCTTATGCTCATCTGTAAAATAATTCACCCAATCACCTGGAACACCTTTTCGATAATGATTTTGAACATTTTCGATTCCTTTTGAGTTCCCTGCTAATTTTTCAAAATTATAATTATCTAAAGTTGTTTGAATTTTTTTGTGAGACAAATTATCTTTGATAAACATTTTTCTTCTCAAATCTAAAGAAGTTCTTTTTGATATTGAATTAATGATTCTGTTGTGTAGTAAGATAATGTTAGATAAAAGTGAATCATCTGCTATTTTCATTCCAATATGATTTAGAATATTTATCCATACTGTTTCAGGATCTTTTATTAAATTTTCGAATTTGATTTCTAAAACATCAGGGTTATCATAAGTCCACATAAACATTTCTTCAAATTGTTGTTTTCTACAAATCGAGATTTCATAAGTTAAGCCTTCATTAAAATCAAGTGTTTCTAAAAAAGCTCTATGGTTAATTAATTCTTTCCAAACATCCGTTTTATGACTGTAACGATGGGAGAAGTAAGATGACACTACTATATCTCTGGGATCTCTAATAATATGAAATCCATGAGAGTATTTTATCTTATTTAAAATACTTAAAGATGCGTTTGTTAAAAATAGAACATCTTTACTGACTAACTCTTCTAAATCCTCTTCTCTATGAATAGTGGCAGTAGTTAACCCCTGATGAATGCAAAGTATTTCTAGAATAGTCTTAACATAAGTAGAGCCTGATCGATGATGTCCAAAAAAACAGTTCAAAATAAAGTTAAATTTATATTATATTCAAAATTACATTATTTTTACTAGAAATTAGTAATGTGATGGAGTATAATGAAGTAGTTAAAAATGTAAAAGGTTTGCGATGGTTAAGTGAATCTCAAGGAAAAATACTTTATGATTTAGTATGTAATAACAAATTTCAAAATGTTTTAGAATTGGGTTTTTTTCACGGAGTTTCTGCAATGTATATAGCGGCGGCTTTGCAAAAAAATCAAACAGGTGGCTTGATTACAACCATTGATAAATCTAATGCAAAAGAACTTCATCCAAATATTGAAGAGTTATCATCTAAATTAGGTTTAACTTCATTTATTAAACCTGTTTATGCAAATGATTGTTACACTTGGGAATTACTCCGATTGATAGATACTAAACCTCGCCCTTCTTTTGACTTTATTTTTATAGACGGCGCTCATCTATGGAAAACAGATGGTTTTGCTTTTTTTTTATGCGATAAACTTTTATCAGAGAATGGTTATTTGATTATGGATGATATTGGTTGGAGTATGGCTAAAAATGCAGACCCAAATAGTAATGAATGGATAAAAAAATATAATGAAGAAGAGCAATCTGTAGAACAATTATCAAAGATTTTTGAACTTCTTATTAAAGAACATCCTTCTTACGGAGATTTTAAAATAGAAGAGGGCTGGGCATATGCCAGAAAAATTAAATCAAGTACTATAAATAGTTTAAAAGAAAGTATTGAAGTTAAAACAGTCTTTTTAACTCGTGAAATGTTAAAAGAGAAGCTAAACAATAGGTGATCATATCTTTAGAAAACAGAAGAATATTATATAACAAAACCAAGTTTCTAACCGAACAAAACAGCTTTGGTGAATCATAAACCTACATAAAACTAAAAATACTCATAACTATTTAGCTATCGTGACAAATACATATTCTGAACAAATTATGAGATATAAACTTAATAATCTTACAAAACATCATTTTAAACGGATGTCCAAAAGATTGCTATTAAAAAATAGAAAATAGGTTTAAAACTTATTAGCAACCTTTGTCATAATGTACCTAAGTAGATTATTCTTCTAAAAAAGTTTTATCGAGGTAAGCCTTTACTTCATTTGTCCATAAAGAATTTGCCTTGCCGCTGGGGTGACCTTCCCCTTTTACTTTAAAAGAACTATCCTCCTCATCCCACTTAAAATCAATAACTGTAATTTGATGTTTACTTAAAAGCTGAAAGTACTCGTTTTTTATGTTAAGTCCAATTACAACAAATTTTGCATTATGTTTCTTGCTAAGGGCTCTCCATCTCCTCAAGAAGTTTAATAAGGATACGTTGTTCATCAGTATCACTCACTTTCTTTTTATAATTCACCAACGTCCTTTCAATTAATTTCACAATAGAAAATGTAGAAGAAAGTGGAATTCTTTTATAAGTTCCTGGATGCTCTCTTATTAACTCATCATTCTTCAATATTACACTAGGGATAAATACATTTTTTCGTTTATCAGAAGAAATTAGTAAATCGATCCAATAAGACGGAGCTACATCTCTAATAAGGTGGTGTTCAATCATTCCATAAAAAATCACTTTAGTATTTTTAAATTTTGGTAATAATTGTTCCATTACCAAAAGAGACTGGTATGTTCCGTATGCCGCAGTTCCAGCGTTTAATACTTTATAATCAGGGAATTCTTTTTGTATTTTCCAAGCCATAGTTTCATGATCACTAATAGCTTGTCCTTGTGTATAAGATCCACCAACAAACATTATTTTGGGGATCGAATCTAAGATCCCTTTTTTTATGTTTGAAGTTTTCCTTAATCCATGGTCTAGAAAAGAAACTTTTATCCTATTAGTAATAGAAGGATCGTAAGCAGGAAAGTTATAAGTTCCTTTTTTCTTTTTCCACCCTAAAATAGGATCATTTTTAAATAAAATAGGTTCATTTTCATATTGGCGAATAAGTTTACCTGGTAAAAAACCCATAGCTCTTAAACCAAATTCCATAAGTAAAAGAGCAATAGAAACAGAGATAATAACTAATAAAACGTTAGTAAATATATTTCTAAAATCATTCATAAAAATCCATTTAGCATCACTTTTTATTGTTACATTCTATTAATATATACAACATACCCATTGAAAAAATAAAGCTAACGGATAGCGAAAAAGCTTCATAAGTTTAGGTTGCAAAACTTAAAACTTATGACATAATTAACATGGTTACAAAGGCATGAAATTTCTATATTTCGCAACGAAGATCTAACGATAACCTTTATAGAAAATTGAACTGCTAGACTTAAAAACAACAGTCATTCTAGCATTAAAAATGGATAGTAAAAAGAAAAAAACTAGCGTAAGTATTTACAGATGTCTCTTTCTCTAGGAAAAATAAAAGCACAAGTAAATACTTGCGTTAAAAAGGAATTAAAACTTTAATATTTTCCATTACTTCAATTGTTAACTTGATAGACTCTAAATTCCTTTACTTTTGGTTTTTTAAATAGGAAATGACCTCTTCCAACATTTATATAATGGCTTTTGTAAGTACTAGCATCCGCCAATTGATCAATAATCATTTTTCCACATTCCCCATAATTCCCGAAGTTTTCATGATTAACGCTGGTTATTATCACATCTATTTCTTTTTTTGCTTGTAATGATTGAAGTACGTCAGTACAACCATTTGAGTAAAGAAGATTAATTAAATAATCCTCATAAACAGCAAAACGCATGAGTTTAGTTGGCAATGGAACCTCATTTATAACAGCATATTCTTCAAATGAAAATGGAAGAACATTAGCGTTCTTGTCTACTATTGACTTCACAAAATGTTTTTGTTGACTATAGGTTTCATAGCTACTATAACTTAATACATTTACTAATGTATATATACATGCAGGAATTAGTATCCATTTTTCACGAAGAAAACATAATTTATTTGAGTAGAACAAGAGAGGAAAACCAGACCAAATTAAGATGATTGGGATCATAGGAACTAAATCAACGGCACCTTGAAACTCCATACTATTAAATACCGACCAGATAATAGTAATAATAATCAATAACCTAATATTGGGAGTCTTTTCCTTAAATGTACTAATTAAAAGCCCTTTAAACCCTAAAGTTACAATCAATAAAAACCCTACTCCACCTAAAAAAAAGAAGACTGATTCATTAATAAAGTTACCGTAGATTCCTTTAAAAAGCCATCTAAAAGGTTCATCGAATAAGCGCGCTCCTTCTAGCCCTATTTTCCTAATAACTGCCTGATTCCAGAAAGCCTCCCATTGGTTGGTAAATGATATATATCCAATAATAGGTAATGTCCCAATTAAAACACCAAAACTTAATTTTATTAAAAAACTAACTTTTGTTTTCACTTTAGAATTACCTGTGAAAATAAATATTGCTGCGGCAAAACAATTAATAACCATGGGTTGCCAGCACATAGCAGATAATGCTAAAAATATTCCGCAAGATAAATACCTGTTTTTAATCAGAGAATAAATACCCATAAGCTGAAATAGCAATGCGAGCATTTTAGAGTCAAAATTGGTTGAAGATAAAAATTGTAGAATAGATATTCCTAAAAAGAAGATTGTGACTAAAGAAGCTATTAATGAGTTGTTGTAAATTTTTTTGGCTAGTCTAAAAAAAGATGCTGTTATAAAACCATAAAGAATAATTCCTAACACTCTGGAGACAATAATTGTGTCGACCTTACCAAATAGAAAATCGATTAACTTCATGGTAAACCCAGCAATTAATGGGCTTAAAGGTGTATAACCAAATGTTGTTGTGTTGTAGACTTCTTCTCCACGAAAAACAGCTTGCGACATGTATAGCAAATAAGCACGATCTCCCCAAATAGGGGCTTCGAAAGGAGAAGTAAGTAATACAAAAATGACACCTACAATAAACCAAAATAAATATTCATACTTATTAAACTGAAATCCATTAATTTTTCGCATTATTGTAACATCAACCTTATTGAAAACGCAAAGTAATTGAATTTTAAAAAATACCAATCCTTTTTCAAGGATAAAAAAATATTGCTAACTGGTGGTTCGGGTTTTATAGGTGCAAATGCTGCAAGCGTTATTTGTGAATTTGCAAAAGAAACAAACTTAATAGTAAGAAAAGGAAGCAGCTTGTATAGGCTGAAGGATTATATTCATAAAGTAAAGCTCCATTACATATCTCTTGATAATCAGGATGAACTTTTAGCCTATTTCAAGCAAGGCTCGATGGATATTATTTTTCATTTTGCTCAACCATCTATCTATAACGTAAATAATACTTTTGATTATCTGAAATCTCAAAGTCACTCATTGAAAATGCTTGCAAATATTTTGGCACTTGCTAAAGAACAAAATGTATTAAAAGTTATTCATGCATGTAGCTCTACTATTTATGGAGATACTTTACTCAATGATGAGGGTGCTTTTAAAGAAGGTTTTGATAAAAAACCAAGTAGTCTTAGAGGATTGATTAAACTTTCAGAAAGAAATTACTGCCAATATTATGCAAAGAAATTCAATTTTCCAGTTTATCTGGGAAGAATCTTTAGGGCATATGGCCCTAATGATGCTGAAAATAAATTAATCGATAAGTCACTGATAAATTATAAAATTAAAAAACCTGTGCAATTAATCAGCCATAGTATAAAAAGAGATTATATATACATTGATGATGTCATAAATTGCTTACTTGCCATGTGTATTACAAATATGAAGCAAGGTGAAGAAATTAATATTGGTTCAGGTAAGGAGAGTTCGGCTAGTGAAATAATAGAAATGTTAAATACTATTTTAAGTAGTAAAATTCTGGTTTCTTCCGATTCTCATCCAACTTCTGACATGGACCAGACTCACTGGAAAGCAGATATAAGTAAAGCAAAAAACCTCTTGAATTGGGAACCACAAACCAGTTTGTATGATGGTCTAGAAAAATGTGTTGCATATCATAACCTTAAATAATGACTTTGATGATTGAGTTGTCTATTGTAATTCCAGTATATAATAACGAAGACACAGTTGCAGCGCTTACCGAACATCTTCAAAGGTTACTTCATAATGCCATTAAATTTGAGATCATTTTTGTTAATGATGCGTCTAAAGACAATTCTCTTCAAGTTTTACAAACACTTGCAAGAGCTCATGATTTTGTCAGGTTAAAAAACCTGAATACCAACGGAGGTCAAAACAAGGCATTGATGGAAGGTTTTAAAGAAGCAAAGGGAGAAAAGATCATAGTGATGGATGCTGATTTACAAGACAACCTACAAATGATTCTTCCATTGATTGGTAAGCTTGAAAATGAAGTAGATGCAGTCTATATATTAAGAAAAGGCAAGTACCAATCTAGTGGACGAATGTTTACATCTTTTCTGTTAAAAGGAAGTATTGAATTACTCATAGGTCTGCCAAGGAAAGCTGGAACCTTCTTCATTATTAGAAAAAAAACTATTCTCAGGCTAATTAATTTAAAATGTACATTCCCTTATGTAACCATTATGGCTTTCCATGTTTCAGACAATGTGCAGTATTTGCATTCTATGCGGAATTCGAACCACGGTAGATCTGCCTACACTTTTAAAAAACGCTTAGAAAATGGTTCGTTTCTTAATGAGGATTATTTTGAAGAGTTACTTGCTGAAATACGAGAAATACGGTTAAGTGAGCGTAAGTTTTACCAAAAGATAACGGATATCTATGCTACAAGCCTAGATTACAACAAAGATGCAGTAACGACAAGAGCCTTTTTTGCAAAAGTACAAAACAAGCTACATTTTGGAATTCACGGTCATACAGCTCCAGAACTTATTTATAAGAGAGTCGATAGCACAAAGGATAAAATGGGCTTAACGTCTTGGAAGAATTCACCAGAAGGTAAAATCATAAAAACAGACGTATCTGTTGCTAAAAACTATTTAAGCAAAGATGAATTAGACTCATTAGGACGAATAGTCAATGCTTTTTTAGACTTAGCGGAAAACAGAGCGCAAAGGAATATCCCCATGACAATGCAAGATTGGGCAAAGAGAATAGATCAATTTCTAGCGTTTGATGAAAGAGAAATATTACAAGACAGTGGTAAGATATCCGCAGAGATAGCCAAAGAAAAAGCGGAGACAGAATTTGAGAAATATAGGATAATTCAGGATAGATTATTTGAAAGTGACTTCGACAAAGAAGTAAAACGCTTGAATGAAAAAGATAGTAATTCCTAAAGCCACTCCAACCAAACTATCAGTAAGTGATTAATTTAGACATTCTATAATGTACTGTGTTATGGAAAGTAAGCTTAGCTATTTTTGATACTCTATTTTAAGGATTTCCCATGCAAACTCTCCAGCTTGAGTTTTGACAATTGCTTTTTCACCAACTGTTTTATTGAGTAGTTCTAGCGCAATAGGGGAGTCCATAGAGATGTAATCCTTGTTACCTATTAACTCTTCGTAACCAACAATACGAAGACGGTTTTGAAGACCTTTATCTTCGTTTTTAATTTCAACCCAAGCGCCAAACGAGACTTTTCCTTCTTGATTTGGGTGATTCGTCTTTACTTTTAAGTCATCAATACACTTACTTAAATAGCGAATACTATTATCAATTTCTCGAAGACGTTTTTTATTGTAATGATAAT
>JAVCKV010190945.1:0-17001 GCA_032274145.1 Herpochondria borealis | reverse complement strand
ACGGATAACTGTTGCTCTTGAAACCATTTGTTTTGGAAAAACACCTTAAGCAGGGATTTGTCTTTGTCATTGGCAGCAGAGGTGAAGGGAACAAGTTGGATACCTAATTGGCATTCTTGGAGTAGAAAGGATCAATTCTAGCCATTTGCAGAATCGGCCTTGTCCACTTGTAACATCCAAGCTTGAGTAGATACGCCTTGATTATAGATCGAGTGGCACACAATGAGTTGAAACTCTCTGAACTTTCCATCAAAGGTTGCAACCATTTCTGCATGGATTCTTTGTGACAAAAATGATTACTTTCTTCTTGCGAAAGATAAATCTGACATTTGAGATATTGTGCAAGCTGATACTGTGGGCGTCATAACCAAATGCTGTGTTTGCTGAGGTGACACATCACGCATCATGTACTATGATTCTTGATAATGCTGAGTTGGAGGGTGGCACTTGTCAGAATATCATGTTTCAAGCCATTCTTGAGTTCTTTGCCCTTGGAAACAGAGGTGGGTACAGCAATAGCTAGGATGGACTTCTGCAGTGGTGGTCAGATGATGGGCTCTTTGCTGGGGGTAGAATTGAAGGGATGATGGAGTTGAAGAGTCTGGTTAGATTTTAATGTAGGACAGCAAGTAGATCCTTGTGATGCAAGAGGTCTAACCACCGCATCAGTCATTTTTCACATCCAAAAGACAGGGGGACTGATCTTTCTTCAGGATTGGCCTTTTTGAGCTGGTGTACTTGTATGTCTGGTGTTTTCAAACCTTTGTCCTGCCAGTGTCCAAAATACATGCTCTCAATGAAAAAAATCTCTGTGCCTTTCTAATGATTAACCACAGGCTGGGAATGTGGAGTACATCCGTGGTTGTCCAAATTCGTGGGTGTGATCCCTTTCTTGATTTACGTGTGGGAGGCACAAGAGAGGATTATTCCATCATTGCAATGTATCTGACGGCACCCATGGATAGACTGGTTAGCAAACTTGTGCCAATGTAAGCTTAGTTGGCAAAACAAAAATGCTGGGACTACATCGTGACAGTCAAACACCGCAATTTTGAGGGCTTTATCAGCTTCAGGAACAATTTCTCTCTACAAAATTGCCAAATGCAAATGGTTTCCAGTTGCGCTAAGGAAACCAACTGGCTTAACAAAACTGAATGTGATTGATGCCTTGGTTTGGCCAAACACAATTTAGAACACTTTGTTGCCTTTGACGGGCTGAAAGAACACCAACACTTTTTTGCTTGAGTCCTTGCGTCATTGATTGGCCAGCAATTGGACATGCCAAGTGTTGATGCGCACAATATCTCAGACGCATCCAAGCCCTTAAGTCCCAAGATGTCTTGCGAGAGAGCTGTGGAAATCATACGGAAAACAAACTCATGTGACTTTGAGTTGTACAAATTTGCAAAACAACTGCTGTGCAAAATATTTCGTCATGGGACCCTCCTATCATTGGAGGGTAAAGGCCACACCTAAGTGCAAGCAGTATCTTGGCATGTGGACAATATGACCAAAACATCAAGGTTTTAGCGAAGCAGAATAGACGGTTAGAAATGGAGTACATGAAGATAACTTCTTTTGATGACACCTTCTTGATGATGCACCAATGCCATTCAAAGGAAGTTGTACTGTCCTGGGATGGTCGAAATACTGTGATTGTGGAGGGAGAGTGATGGTCAATTCTACTTTGAACTCAACAGAGATGCTGCTAATGAATTTCTTGGTGCTAGTTGTGTTATTGGGGCTATGATGGGGGGAGGTACTGGGTTGGGCTTGCCAAGGGAGAGATCAAGAAGAGTGCATGTATCAGCTTTGGTGAGAGACGAGGAAGTTGTCATGGTGGGTAGAGGGGGCTACAAGATTGGCAGATGAAAACCGGACAACTGGTGGACTGGTTATGGCTGGGGCGACAGGGACCAGATTGTGTCACACACTACCAATTTGTTGCTACTTGGGTTGATGATTTACTCATCAGCTGCAAGGATCTGAAGGCTGTCATTCTGAGACCTAATGCCAGACTACTATCTTTCTGCCTACTGTACTATCTACATGCATAGTAGTGTAAGTAGGCTATAATCTTTTCAATCTGTGGATGGGGAGAGAAGAAAGGGGACAACCTGAATATACTCTATACTCCATCAGCGCTAGAACCCCCACTAAAAAAGAGAAGAACAACAAACTGAATTTAGAGTGTTAGTGATGTCACCAATTTGCTGCCAGTATTATTCATGTCTTCATGGTACACGTACTCGGAGAAATCTTATCACGGAGAGATGGGATGAAAAGAGAAGAACAAGACCAAACCCATTTGGGAGTGGGTCAGTCCTACTAAGACAGTCTGTGCACCATGCTTGTTCCTTGATCCATTCTTATCTGGAAGTGATTGTGCCAGGCTGGGAAACCAGGAAAGTAATGAAGCTTTCCTCCAGTCTATCCCATGATGTGACAGCTCGGTTTAGATTTTAGATAGCCAACAGAGCCGTTCTGTCGAGAGATGATTATTCTCATGTCGCACGACATAGTAGTATTAGGAACAGAGTGTGTCGCATGTGCCATGGACCTCTGTCTGAAAGGGGGGTATTTCAATAAATCATAATGGCCCCAACCAAAGGGGCCAGGTAGAGACAGCGAGGTTACAAGGCATTGCAAAGATAAAACTGCACTAATGTTCTACTACATATAACATTGATCGTCGTCCATTTCATGAATGTTGTTTTCATGAGTTCTCCCGGTCGGTTTCTACCAATCTATTTAGTAGTTGTTGCGTTCAACCCCGCCCATTTCACGCAGTCGTGGCAGACTTCTTGTTCGGTATCAACGCCGCCAACAGCCGAGTTCTCAGCTTCTTCTTCTCAGGTTTCACTATGGGTTGAGGCGCCTCTTTAACCTCCTCTGTTCGCGGTTGTTCTTCATAGCTGAATGTTTCCTCCTTGACGACTGGAGAAAAATTGGGACTCGTAGAAAACATGGGGGCCTCGGCATCAATGCTGGACGAAGGACTGCTCACACGCTGAAATTCTCGTTGTCGAATCAGATCTGACGAGAAGCTCACGCGTCGGTCTGCTGTTGGTCTTAATGTTGGGTAGACTTCGAGTATCTCTGCACTTCCATCGTCTGATTCTCGAGAACGAGAGCAGCCCCCGTCCTCGTCGCCTTCATCGATTAGTGATTCAAGCCTCATGGCAAAGGCATCAATGTCGATGCTTGTTGACACAGCAGTGCTGACAGTTGACCCTCCAAGAGACAACATTTCACAATCTTCGGCGGAACTGCGCGGTCTTCTTTTGATGTGGTTACGCAGGCTGCTCATGAGAAAGTTCGCAAGCAAAGTGTTTCGGAAATTTTGGTTTTTGAATCAACTCTTTGCTTTCCTCAGTAGTTACAGCAATCAAATCTTCCTCAGGATCTATGTGAGAGTTGATGCGGGAAAGTTCGGCGATGGCTTGGAGGAGAGTGAGTCGAACTTATGTGCCAACAAGAGTCTTTGAAAGTACTCTAGAAGGGCTTATAACAAATTCTCATCGGCGTCTCGTTTGCGACGTTGTTTGAAGGCTGCTCGGATGAAAGGTGGTCAAAGTGCTTTTCGGATGGTAGCCAACTCAAAGGCGCCAAAATTGGATGTCGCTCATACCAAATTTTGACGAAAGTACATAAAGAAAACGAATAGGGGACAAAATGGAAGTGTTAGGCCCTACACCACACGTGTGTCCAATAAATCCTTATCCATGCTAGGAATATCAATGGCCGGCGAAAGTATTCGTCTTGTACGACAGGTGCAAGCGTATTCGACCAATAAATGTTCCCTAAAAGAAAGTGAAGAATTTGTATGGTGGTTAGAAAGAATGCGGATGGTAGGTGTCGAAGTCATCTTGACCTAAGTTGTTCCGGGGTTCTCGTTCAAGGTTGGTACCAAGGCTTATTATGACGGTACCCGCTTAAGCACTTTTTGACGAACGTCTGAGATCTTTACGATCACATTTCCGATCGTGACTTATGTCAGAAATTTGTCATTGATATTTAACTCTAATTACGGAGGCGTTCCAAAAAGATAGGCACACTGTGGTGCCTTCATCTCTCTACACGCACATGCACAGTAGATACGAGTACATAGTCCTGATGATCCACATCATTTGCACACACCTTGATCAATACACGTTTATACTGGCACATAATATGTCCATGATGACAGATACTAAAAGGTACAGTTCTTACATGTAAGTGTTCCCTCACCAGCGCTGGCAAGACATAGATCGCTCCGACAATAATTGTTCTCTCTCTGGCATACTAATAGTTCCGATTATGACCGGCGAACACGCGTCTGCTTCTCATATGCAACAGGTGCATTGGTTGGTCCAGTATCCGCTTCTCACATTTCAGAGTAGATGGATAGTCGGATTTCTATAAGAGGATGACCGATGAGAATCTACTTCGTGACTAATGGAACAACGAACACGGCATATAATCACTTGAATCAGTTGCGTCATCAGCCTCCTTGGTCATGCGGCAGGTGTCCCTCCTGTCTGACCTACGGACTAATTACTCTATTAGATAGGGAAAGTGGCGGCGTGGTGTGTAGTGATATCCAATCCATTGGCTGCGGCACTTTTGGTAGCAGGCGCTGCAATGGACGCCACGTCGGGAATGTGTGAAATCCTCAAGAAGATTTCTGCAAGGTCCTAGAAGGTTGCCCCTCACACATCATCTGACTGTCCTCGCCAGCCATTTGAGTTCCCAGCTTTCCGCATACCTGCCTTCCTCTTTTGTTGTTCCGATGCTCAGGGACCTTGCTATTGATGCGTGGCAGGAAATTGAGGAATGAAACATGGAAGCCCCGAGAGGACCATTCACAGGGTATTCACAGGGTAACTGACAGTGCTAAAACTACTCCGAGTACAGTATAATCTCTTTAGCATGTATCGGCGAATAATCGAGCCAACGTTTTTGCTAACCGAGTGGCTGCTTGGGGAAGCAAGCCTGGCTAATAATTCATGATTCTGCTAGATTCAAGGCAACCTACTAGATAGTGCTTGCGCTTTCGCAGAAACAAGCGGTAACTGGAGCAGCAACAACGCCACCCCGAAACATTGGCATCTGTCAAATCAAAGCAAGCGTGTGCACAACTCATGTCATGCAATCAATCTTCGTAGCAGTGGAATCCTCTTGTATATCATCTGCCTCGCTGACAAGAATAATCTCTAGAGAGAGTTTTGGTTTATGGTCTGGACTTTCCTGCACCTGGGAATGCCCTTTATATGATCAAGGACGTGGTCTAATCAACGCATGTACTAGTTGCTTCTATTGCTGGTTGACGCTCTAATCGACAAGAGTTGTACAGAGCATTGTCGACGAGTCTACTGTACCAATGTCATTCTTCATAGTCGCCAACGCCAACGCCAACGGTTGGCCATTAAAGGCAGTGAAACTGTATTGGGATGGACCAGGAACCAGAAACCGTTCCGGCTTTATTTCTCTCGCTTCGTGACCATCTAGATTTGTTAAATGTAACCTGCTGCCCACTATCTTCTATAACCTCAAAAACTGAAACTACTCTAGTAAGTGAAGATTAAAGAGCTCTCGGCGTAATTTCAACCGTAAAGCCTTGCTTCATCTTTCCAATCAAGTGCCACTTCATTTCATCCGCATGTCCTATTCTGTCAGTGAAGTTGAATCGAGGAAGCAACTGTACCAATGCCATCTTCATAGTCAACAACGCTAACGGTTTGCCAATGCACAAGCGAGGACCAGCGTTGAACGCAGTGAAACTGTATTGGGATGGATCCTTCTGGTCCAGAAACCGTTCCGGCTTGAATTCGTTCACGTCGTGACCATAGATTTGTTCGTTCAGGCCCATGGCTAGAATATGGTACGACACTCCAGACCTTGCTGGAACCACAGTGCCGTCCGGCCAGACATCGTCCTGGACGGCGAACTTGCTGTCCATGGGAACAGAAGGGTGTAGACGAAGAGCCTCCATGACAACGCAATGGGTGTACTTGAGCTTCATCAACCCATCGTAGGTGAACTTGCTGGAGGAATCGTCGTCCAACGACGGTGGTCCAAACACTTGTCGAGCTTCCGCCACTACTTTCTCCACCACCTCTGGATGTTTCGAAAGTTCGAAAAATGTCCATGACAGTGCGGCTGCCGTTGTGTCGCGTCCTGCAACTGTGAAATTCAAGATGACATCCCTCAGTTCATCGTCGGTACTGTTCTTGCTGTGGCGAATAAAGAGACTGAGTAAATCATCGCTACTACGGTGCTGGTCATCATCTGGAGCGGCGTCGACCGTTCTTCGCTTCTCTGCAATAATACCGGCACAGTAGTCTTGTAGCGTTCGTTGAAGCTGCCGAATTCGTCGTTCTCTGATTGTTAATTGAAAGAAACGTTTTATTTCAAATAATGGATCTACAAAACGTAGGGAACAGAGATCCTGAAGTTCGTCAAAGGCTTTGGTGAACAGAGGTTGTCTCTTGGAAACGAGGCTGTTGACCTTGATGCCGAACACAGTCTCCGCAGTGTTGTCGATCGTAAAACGGAAAAACAGGTCTTGGAGATCCACTACTGTCGTGGCGGGGTGAACACCACCGTTGCTATCATTATCACCTGCAATGGCGTCATTCAGGTGCTCGATAATCACCTTGCAATTTTGATCAATCGCCTGACACGCGTATCGTAGTAGATTCCTCGAGAAGAGACGAACCGATATCTTGCGGTGTGATTCCCAGGTCGGGCCGTCGGCGCTGAATATGCCGTTGCCAAGCAGTTCTCGGAAAATGCTGTGAAACAGACTGCTTTTCTCGTAATTTAGGAAATTGTCCTTCAAAATGTGCTTCACGTTGACGGGATCATCAGTGTAGAACAAGGCCCCATAGAAGAAGGATGGTCCTCCCCATGTGGCGTGCTGAAACTTTTGGGACAATTGTGCAGCAACGGTGGGCCAGTTGTCCCAGTTTTGCATACAGTAGAGTAGCATGCCCAGGAGTGGGGCTCTCGGTGGCCCTGGTAGTCCATCTTGAACAGCTACGGCTCGGTTCCGCCAAAGAAACAACACAGGCACTGCAATGCCACTGACACTGGCCAAACCAATCGATAGGTTGGTCAAGGTAAAGAAGGAGGACGAGGAATTGTTCATGATTAGGTGAAACTGTTGTGTCAAGTTCAATTATTTCTTGTGATCACATACAGAGCAGAGGCGAAGCTGCTGTGTCGCGGGACGCTTTTGTCGGCACTTTCTGAGGCATTTGTCCTCGATTTTGTCATATTGCTGTAAATATTATTTCAGTCAGAGGGCAGTTGATGATTATATCCCTCCTAACAAATAACCGAAACAGAACAGTCTCCCCGTCACAATGGTTTGAAAGATACATCTGCATATTTTCAACTACTGTACATGACATACAGTATCCTGTACGGGGGGACAAACTGTTTGAGAGTACACGTGTACCTATGATACGGGGAGTATATTGCGATCTTGGGTTTTCCTGTACCTGGATCTTTTGGATCTTCTTTTCGCAACTCCGTTACGGATCTTTCCGCACCTCTGTTGCGATCTTAGGTTTTTGTGTACCTGGATCTTTTGGATCTTTCCGCACCTCTGTTACGATCTTGGGTTTTTTGTGTACTTGGATCTTTTGGATCTTTCCGCACCTCTGTTACGATCTTGGGTTTTTGTGTACCTGGATCTTTTGGATCTTTCCGCACCTCTCTGTTACGACCTTGGGTTTTTGTGTACCTGGATCTTTTGGATCTTTTCGCACCTCTATTACGATCTTGGGTTTTTGTGTGCCTGTGATCTGGATTTTCCCGCACCTGGGAATGAACGACTGACTCCTATCGTTCGACCTGTAGTGATATGATTAAGGACATTGCGAATCGACGCGTACGTACTAGTTGCTTCTATTGCTGGTTGAAGCACGCTCTAATTGGAGCACGCAGCTGACACAACAACGACCACCGAATAAATATGCACATTCTTCTAAGGGCGTGTACCCGTAGCGCAAGAGCTAGCCAGTATACCGATCTCTACTCTAGATAATATATGAGTACTATCGCTCAAAGCCGTGCGTAGCTTACTAACTAAAACTACACAGCCACATTGCAAGGAAATGGCGGCGAGAATGTTTCGTAGACTCGTCGCTGCAAACATCTACAAGACGAGACGATGATCTGTAGTGAGCTCGATTCAGGATTTCTAATTGCGAATGACTTCCAGTATATGGACGGATCATCAACGATTCTAGCTAGGTCATCTGACGATGGCGTGATGGTTGATCCTGTGGAGCTGCTGCCCATGTTTGCTGATGCTGAGAAAGGTCGAGACGACGTGATTCATTCCAAGTTATCAATCAACTCACTCGTTGGTGCAACAATCCTTGGCAAGCGAGAGCGTGGCAGGCGCCGCGACAAGAGGAAATCTCCCAACACTGCTGTCGTGGCTTAGATGCCAGGGGTTGGAAGGCGACGGGGTTGTAGGACACTGCGTGACCTCCTTTCGCGCGGCTGCAGCATCACTGGTCGCATGATTTCGAGCAACAAGAAGCAAGCAACGACGTGGAATGATTGCAAATACGAAAGCAGATCCAGCCATAACAGTTGGGGACCCCCACTTGGAGCTTTAGTCGGAGCCCCAGAAACAGAAGGAGAAGCCAATGGAGCACATAGGGCATCGACAAGCATGTTGTTCCTGGTCGAAATCTCGCAAGCTGCTAACAAATATCACAGCGATCATGCTATCGTTCGCGCACAGCGTTCCCATGGCAGTGGCTGCTACAGTCCAGTGCACAAAGGAGAACAGCACCCATGTCGTGGGTGGTAAGGGCGTATCATCATGCTGTGATGACAGCAGTGAAAATAGCAGTGTTCGATGAAAGGGAACGGTAACGGCGGTCCTCAAGAAGGACGAAGGATCCGGTGCAAAAAATGAGTCCTCAAATTTTGCTTGCAAATCGTCTTCTTAATTGAAAATTAGAAGACGATTTTTGATTTAGAAGACGATTTGGCAAATCGTCTTCTAAATTAGAAGACGCTTTCTGATTTAGAAGACGATTGCAATCGGGTAAGGTCAATCTCACGGCTCAAGTCACTTCATACATTATCATAGAGTAACTATATATTTGGCTCAAGTCACCACATTGAATTTTTCAGAGTGGCGAGATGAAATACTGTTGGCTAAATACAGTAAATCTCTGCAAGACTTGCCGCAAGAACCATGCATGGTACCATGCGGCGTGTCTCTTGGATTCAAATTTGTTTGCCGCCAAAAGATGGGGCAACAAAAATGAAAGGACCACAAACAAACAACAACAAATAAGAAATCATGGAGCCTAATACAGATGCAGATGAATCAACCTTTGTGGAGATTCTCGCATCTGCTGAAACCATGGGTGGCTCGTCCCCCGATGAAGATGCAGTGGCTGCCGCGTCCACAACAAATGGTCCCAAGACAAAGATGTCTGATGCGCAAAAGGACCACATTCGTCGCGTGCGGTCATTAGTTGAGAGTGGGAGTGACGAATTCTACGCTGATTGGAAGCGGATTCTCATCCGACCAAAACTCTATGGACCAAACGCCAACATTTGTCCAGAGGTATTCTGTGTCAAACCCTCTGCTGCGTTTGTCCCCCACCTATTGATTCCAAACTATCATCCGTACTGTATAAAATGTAAGAAGCCAGTACCCACTATAAAATTCAGATGGGTGTCTACGCCAATGGTCATGTTCGGAGTGAACGAGCACAGGTATCTTGACACGGTGCGGTATACCTGTGCTCTCTGTGGGTGCAGCTTTCGCGGAACTGACCTTCAAAGTATGGCATTGGACCAGACTGGACAATGTCGCGCCATCTTTGGAATCCATCTACTGCCCCGATGTGCGGTGGATGAGCACTTGTACAACCATGTGGTGTCTGCCTCGCGGGTTCCTGTTCGAATTGTTGAGACAACATTAAAAAAACTGGTTAAGCAGAACTACCTGGCAGGACTGCAACAGTACTATCAGATGGCGCTACTCTCTCCTGTCGGATCAACGCGCGCGCAAGGGCGTCTCGACTCCTATGTACTGCGTGGTAACAGGGTGGCATCTGAGGGCAATGGTGGATCTCAGAAGCCGAGCCATTCTGAGCTTACACGCCTGAAACTAGACTTGCAAACTGCTGAGCGTTTCTGTGAGAGCAAGAAGCGCAAAGCAAGCCAGCCGATTGATCTCTGCGCCATTGATGGAGTGGGCAAGGCAAAGAGAACAAAATTCAACGATTTGGGCTTTCATAGTGGCCAAGACCTGCTGGATGTGATCACAAATCGGGACGAGTCACCATCAGAATACTGTCATGCGTTCAAGGCCTTCACTCGGGACCGTGACGCGAAAAAGTCTCTGCCTAAGTACGGCGAAAAGATCACGCAACTCCTTCAAAAGGCAGAACAAAGTGTGACGGATGCAGAATCCCGAGTCAAGAATCTTACGGATCAAATATCTACAGTAGAGGCAACTTTTTCGGAACAACAACATGATGCACAGTCTGATGGGGACACGGCGGATACCAACACACCAGCTACCCCAGACATTGAACCCTTTCCAAGATTTGAAGACCCAGCGGGCTACAACGGGAAGTTCTTTTCTGCGCACTACATTGAGTGCATCCTAGAGACATATCATGCAAAGCGGAAGCCTGGTATGGTACACCGGATGATGAATCGGTGTGGGGAGGTGCTTTCTATTGACACGGTGTATGGGCCAGCCAAGCGTGTGGTGGTGTATGTGAATGGGAAGCCCTTTCGCCCATACAAGGGTCTAACCACTATCATGAATGAGCATGGCGAGGTGATCTGGTTTGGCTACATAAAGGGGGGCGAATCTGTATCAGAAATAAAGAGTGCTCTGCAGAAATTGAAGGCTAGGTTGGACCGACTCCAAGGGCCTCTTGGAGTTAAGGTCATCTATGTGGATAATTGTTGTAAAGTGCGCCGACAGCTGCAAGAGATCTTTGGGCCTGATGTGGCCATCAAACTTGATATCTTTCACTGGCAACAACGCTGGAATGAGATTATTCGTGAGAAGAACTCTCAGAGACACTCAGTTTTCCGAGCCTTGATGAGCCGTGCTGTGTTACAAGCATCGCCAGTGGAATTTCAAGAGAAGAAGGCTGCTCTGACAATCAAATTGGGTCGCACTCCAACAGTGAAACAGGTTCTTGCCAAGTGCAACACGAAAACACCTCCTGTGTCTGAAATGCGCCGAGCTATTTGCGCAACCGTTGAGTACTTCTTGCTGGAAGATGCGAGGTCTGTGGCACGAACAACTGGCAACAGCAACGACACAAAACCAGCTCTGTTCTTCAAAGATGCGAAGTTCGTCAGAGACAAACTGGCCAACCAGTTGTCACATCTGGAGTGCCTCGCGGATCCTACTGGCGTGTGCTTGCATCGAGTGACTCCAGCTGGAAAGAAGTGCTGTGCGCGGGGATCAGGAAAGAACGAGCTTTTCAATCGGTTGCTCAACGGCGCTTTCGGTGTAAATACGGTTTCTATCGCACGAGCTGATCGTGATACTTGGTCTGCCACAGAGGATTGGAATCAAATGACGAATGTCAAGCGCCGTGGTGCAACCAACTATCACTTGAATAACATAGAGGCACTGGCATATTCAAATGCGCTGGCAGAGAAAGCAGGTTGCCCCCAGCCTTTCCAAATCAGTTTGCCAACCGTCCAAGTGACTTCAGATGACTCGGAGACCTTTGGATTTGATCTATGCCGCGAGAATGACCTCACTAGACACAATTCGGATGACAGTCTTCCTTCTGAAGATGAAGATGCTGGTTTTGATTCCGAAGATGAAGACAGCAACCTTGATAATGTCCATCATGACGTCCAGAGAATTCAAGGCCTCATTCATGCGGCATGCGACACAGAAATCTCCAGAAGGCCCCAGTCCTCTCTACAGTCCTTCACTACCATGACGGGTCAGAATGCCTGGCTACCTTTTACAGAGGACGATGACGAAATCTCAAAGGAAGAACGACAGCTGTTTGACAGCATGTGTCTAGCCTACAACCGACATGCCAAGAGTGGATCTCGAAACTGCTACACGGAATTTAGCAAAGCCTGGGATCGCGAAACTGGGCGTCGATACCTTGCTCGTCTCGGAGGCGAGACCTGCACACTGATACATTGCAAGACTGCACAACAACTAGTGGAGTATTTTGACAAGCTTGAGGGGCAAAAGACGGCGGCAGCGCTTGCTACACCTGATGGCATTGAACGCCTGAAGGCTGTGAACAGAATTTTGAAGAATGCCCGCACAAACATTGGCAGACCTCAAGTCCTCACACCACAGCCAATCATTTTCCCCCAAGCTCCACCTGGCAGTCGCAGATTCACGCCACTGGGCGTTCCATTGACAATGAACACATCAGCGGCCTTCCCAAGAGGTGTACCAATGAACCAAGGTTGCACACAAAACGGCGCTTATCCTTTTTTGGTTCCAGAGGGAAGGAAGCAACAGGTGCCACTTGGCAGCATGAATCACGCAACCCTGTTTCGTGCTGTATGTCGTAAATGTGGTCGTATGAAGAGAGACCACCAAAAGTCAAAGGCGGGAGGGGCATTGTTTGGTCAAACAAAGTGTGGCTTTCAGCATTGTGGTCGGTGCCAGCTTGCCCAATCCCATCATGTCAATGGCAGGATGGGTGTGTTTTGCACAGTCAGCACGACTACATCTACATTCGTGGGAGCGCAATCGCTCCATCAGTTTGACGAGCACATTGCTGCACTAAATAGATCAAAGTAAAGAAACAATTACACTTAACATCACAAATACTAGTATTATCCATATTAAAACTAAGCCCCCTGATGATCATTTTTCCACTGCTGAACTAGGTCGCGTAGTTTCCTATAGTGCTGCTTGGTCTCCGCCAGGAATCCAACTGTACCGCCAATGAAGAGTCCAGTTTCCTCAAACCACTCATACCAGTCACCCATAATGCGGTTTTCCAAGGTGTACACTGCCACGTGGTAGTGCCAATCAGTTGCCGTGGATAACGCCTCTGCGACCAGTTGACGAGTAGCCATTCGAGCAAAATACTCGAAAATGGCAAATCGAAGTCGTTGCACGGCGAAGGGGCCGTAGTCGAATGCGCATTCCCTCAAAGCAAGTCGCGTATATCCATTTAACTGGGGGACGATGTTTCGAAAGAGGTGCGCCGTGTCGTGCAGCCCATCCAACACGTAACCAAGCAGTGGGTGGAGCAACATGGCATCTCCACTGTGCATGAGTGCGCGAAAGCTCTCCTCAGAAACGTCTTGACGCCGAATGATACTGTAGTCACTTGAGGCGTTAGGGCGAAGAAGCATTAGCCACTCATCGCTAGCGTCTCCGTTGTTCGTCATCGCGAAGGCTGTAAAATTATGATGTTGTGATATTGGCAAATCTGGACTCGGCGGCAGTTTTAGTCTTGTTTCGTGGGTATCTTTGGCGCTCAGCGCTGCGCGCCCGCGAATTTTTTTCTTTTGGCCGGGCCGCGAGATTGAATTTACCTAAACCGGTAAGCTCAATCTCGCGGCTCAAGTCACTTCATACAACAATATAGAGTAACTATATATTTGGCTCAAGTCACCACATAGAATTTTTCAGAGTGGCGAGATGAAATACTGTTGGCCCAAAACAGTAAATCTTCACAAGAACCATGCATGGTACCATGCAGCGTATCTCTCAGATTCAAATTTGTTTGCCGCCAAAAGATGGAGCAACAAAATGAAAGGACCACAAACAACAGCCAACGACGAAAAAATCATGGAGCCTAATACCAGTACAGATGCAGATGACTCCAACTTTGTGGAGATTCTCGCATCTGCTGAGACCATGGGTGGCTCGTTGCCTGATGAAGATGCAGCAACAGCTGCAACAGCAAATGGTCCCAAGACAAAGATGTCAGATGCTCAAAAGGAGCACATTCGTCGCGTGCGGTCATTGGTTGAGAGTGGGAGTGACCAATTCTACACTGATTGGAAGCGGATTCTCATCCGACCAAAGCTCTATGGACCCAACAGCAACATTTGTCCAGAGGTGTTCTGCGTCAAACCCTCTGCTGTCTTTGTCCCCCACCTATTGATTCCAAACTATCATCCATACTACACTACGTGTAAGAAGCCAGTACCAACAATAAAATTCAGGTGGGTGTCTACGCCAATGGTCATGTTCGGAGTGCAGGAGCACAGGTATCTTGACACAGTGCGGTATACGTGTGCTCTGTGTGGGTGCAGCTTTCGTGGAACTGACCTTCAAAGTATGGCCTTGGACGAAACCGGGCAGTGTCGTGCCATGTTTGGAATCTATCTACTACCTCGTTGTGCGGTGGATGAGCAGTTGTACAACTATGTTGTTTCCTGCATGCGGGTTCCGGTTCGAATTATTGAGGCAACCTTGAAAAAGCTTGTAAAAGAGAACTACCTGGCAAGATTGCAGCAGTACTATCAGAGGGCACTGCTCTCACCTGTGGGATCAAGACGCGCGCAAGGGCGTCTCGACTCATATCTACTTCAAGGTAAAAAGGTGACGTCGGAGGGCAATGGGGGAACTAAACAGCCAAGTCATTCTGAACTGACACGCCTGAAACTAGACTTGCGAAGTGCTGAGCGTTTCTGTGAGAACAAGAAGCG
Organism: Herpochondria borealis; assembly: GCA_032274145.1. Taxonomy (NCBI): domain Eukaryota; phylum Rhodophyta; class Florideophyceae; order Ceramiales; family Ceramiaceae; genus Herpochondria; species Herpochondria borealis. Next base: position 2,352 of record JAVCKV010190945.1, on the reverse strand, counting down.
CAAAGCTGGCGAGCCAATTGACCTGTGCGCCATTGATGGAGTGGGCAAGGCAAAGAAAGCAAAATTTAACAATCTAGGTTTTGGTAGTGGCCAAGATCTACTGGCAGTAATCACGAATCGGGATGAGTCGCCATCAGAATATTGTCACGCGTTCAAGGCCTTCACTCGAGACCGTGACGCGAAGAAGTCTCTGCCTAGATATGGTGAAAAGATCACAGAACTCATTCAAAAAGCCGAACAAAGTGTGAGAGATGCAGAATCCAGGGTCAAGAATCTCCAAGATCAAGTATCTACAGTGGAGGCAAGTTTGGTCGAACGACCACACATCAATGGGCAGCCTGGTGCAGCGGGCGAGACAGATACCAACTCAGCCCCAGACATTGAAGCATTTCCAAAATTCGAAGATGCAGCAGGCTACAACGGAAAGTTCTTTTCCGCACACTACATTGAATGCATCTTGGAGACATATCATTCCAAGCGTAAGCCTGGTATGGTACACAGGATGACAAATCGGTGCGGGGAGGTCCTTTCTATTGACACAGTGTATGGCCCAGCCAAACGTGTCGTTGTCTATGTGAATGGCAAGCCATTTCGCCCATTCAAGGGCCTAACTACTATCATGAATGAGCATGGTGAAGTCATCTGGTTTGGATATATAAGAGGGGGCGAGTCTGTATCAGAAATCAAGAAGGCTCTGCAAAAATTGAAGGCTAGGTTGGACCGAATCCAAGGGCCTGATGGAGTCAAGGCCATTTATGTCGACAATTGCTGTAAAGTTCGCAGACAACTGCAAGAGATCTTTGGTCCTGACGTGCAGGTCAAGCTTGATATCTTCCACTGGCAACAACGCTGGAACGATGTTATCCGAGAGAAGAAATCTCAGCGACACTCAGTGTTCCGAGCATTGATGAGCCGTGCTGTGTTACAAGCATCACCAGTTGAGTTTCAAGAGAAGAAAACAGCCTTAACCACCAAATTGGGTCGAACTCCAACTGTGAAACAGGTTCTCGCCAAGTGCAACACAAAAACACCTCATGTGTCTGAGATGCGCCGATCAATTTGCGCAACTGTGGAGTACTTCTTACTGGAAGACGCACGATCTGTCGCACGAACAACTGGCAACAGCAACGATGCGAAACCAGCTCTGTTCTTCAAGGACGCCAAGCTTGTCCGAGACAAGTTGGCCAACCAGCTATCACATCTGGAGTGTCTTGCTGATCCTGCTGGCGTATGTTTGCATCGAGAGACTCCAGACGGAAAGAAATGCTGTGCGCGCGGGTCAGGTAAAAATGAGCTGTTCAATCGGTCACTCAACGGTGCATTCGGCGTGAATGTCGTTGCTATCGCTAGAGCTGATCGTGATACATGGTCTGTGACCGAGGAGTGGAACCAAATGACAAATGTGAAGCGTCGTGGTGCAACAGACTATCACCTGCACAATTTAGAAGCGCTTGCGTATGCAAATGCCCTTGCAGAGAAAGCTGGTTGCCCCCAGCCTTTTGATATCAGTTTGCCAACTGTCCAAGTTCCTACAGCAGACTCGGAAACTTTTGGGTTCGATCTATGTAAAGCGGATGACCTTGATGGACACAGTCCAGATGTCAGTCTTCCTTCTGAAGATACAGATGACGATTTCGAGTCAGAAGACAAAGACAGCAACCTTGACAATGTCCATGGTGACGTTGAGAGAATTCAAGGTCTGATTCATGCGGCATGCGACACAGAAATCGCCAGAAGACCACGATCCTCACTACAGTCTTTCAGTGCCATGACTGGTCGCAATGCCTGGCTACCTTTTACAGAGGATGATGACGCAACCTCCAAGGAAGAAAGACAGTTGTTTGACAGCACGTGTCTAACCTACAACCGACATGCCAAGAGTGGATCTGGAAATTGCTATGCAGAATTTAGCAAAGCGTGGGATCGCGAAGCAGGGCGTCGATACCTTGCTCGCCTTGGAGGCGAGGCCTGCATCCTGATACATTGCAAGACCGCACACCAGCTGGTGGAGTATTTCGACAAGCTTGAGGGGCAAAAGGCTGCAGCAGTGCTCGCTACACCAGATGGCATCGAACGTCTGCATGCTGTGAACAGGATATTGAAAGATGGCCGCACAAACATTGCGAGACCTCAAGTCCTCACGCCACAGCCAATCATTTTCCCCCAAGCTCCACCTGGCAGTCGCAGATTCACGCCACTGGGCGTTCCATTGATAATGAACACATCAGTGGCCTTCCCAAGAGGTGTACCATTGAACCAAGGTTGCACACAAAACGGCGCTTATCCTTTTTTGGTTCCAGAGGGAAGGAAGCAACAGGTGCCACTTGGCAGCATGAATCACGCAACCCTGTT
>JAVCKV010190834.1:0-17008 GCA_032274145.1 Herpochondria borealis | reverse complement strand
TGGGCATACATTCCGTACTAACAACGGATCATGCACTCCGCTGGATGCCACTGCATCCGGGATTAGCAATGGCGTTCTTGTCAGTCTCATTTAACTCTGGTATTTTTGTCTCTGTCTGGATCTTCGATCTCCTTCTGCACTGCACTTTCTGCCCGTGGTTCATGCCATCGCGGAATCCGCTGGGATCTTGTCCGTCGGCAAGTTTTTACCGACAGTATTTCTCCGTCACCCCACAACTGACAGTGATGGAGAGCAATAGGTCCAGGTAATGGTGGAAGGAAATATTGAAGAGCCGCTGCTCCGGAGCGGATGGGTCTTTCCCAAACTTTCTACGATGGAAGCTCTCAAACTACCCTCTTTCTGGCTGTTCATGTTCTGTGCCATGTCAGCAGGGGCTAGCTATGCCCTGACTCCCTACTTCTTCAAAATCGGCTCGCTGTTTGGGCAGCGGCCCGTAGAAGTCGCCCTCGCATTCCAGGTTTCTTCATTCGTCGCACTCATCGTGTGCCTGATACTTTCGGTTGTGACTGAAAGAATGCGAATCGGTCAAGGTGCTTTCAGTTTTGGAGCGCGCAATGTCCTATCCATGCTCATCTTGTTGCAGCTTGTCACGTTCGTGTACTTGCTGCGCGTGACAAAGACCCAATTTTTCGAGTTTGCTGCGGCAGCGGGCGTGATCAAGATGATTGTGATTGCCCATAACTTCTGCGTGGCTCTCTTAGCCGTGGAAATGTTCGGCCAAGAGAATGCCGCTCTGGTATATGGCGTTGGCGGTGGTCTGTCCATCGGAACGGGAGAGGCGATTTCGGTAAAGTTTATGGCGGCGCTGGACCAAGGACAAGGACTGAAGAATGTGGAGATTTTTCGCCATTTTTACGTTGAAGTGGTTGTGTGGACTGCCTTTGCCCTTTTGGCTATCTTACTTATTCGGCGGAATAAGTAAAGAACTGGACAATCTGCTTATGAACAACGAAATATTGACTGTTTTGTATGAGAAAGGCATTAACTTATCAACAAGTGGTACCTCTTCTTAGTGAAGAGCTCGAAAGCGTCGTGATATTTAAATGCATACAAAACCTTTACGTTTTTTCAATAAATAAGTATATATGCGGTAATACAGTGATTCAAGGGGCAAGAGCTTGAAAATTTTGACCACTCGGGGGGTAAAACCTAACTTTCTTCCTTTAACCAGGGATGAAAAATGTTGTTCTTAACCCAGCAGGGGGTGAATTTCACACGATGGTCTTAGGTAGGGGGTTAAATTCATATTAGAAATGGTTAAAAAGGGTGACCTTCATGATGGTGACAGACGGCTCCGGGACGGAAAAGAACATGTTCACTTCGATTCCATTATGGCGGCTTCCGCTGTGCAATATTTCTCTAAACCCTGCCGGAAGCAACGCCTTAATCCTCGAACACCTGTCGCGAAGAACAGATCGCTTCTCTGTCCGCAGCCTGATAGCAAAGGGAACAATTGTAGTATCTCACTTGGATACAGGTGGCCCTGCTTGAGCTATCTGTTCCTTTTTACCAGGGCGTCTTTGACCGAGCTCCCACGGAGCAGGTCGCGCTCTTGGAATATTGAGGTTTGTTTCATCAAAACAAGCAGCTTCTCTTTGATTATCGAATCATCCATGTCCGCTTGAATTGAAAGAGGAAAACATATGTCCGCGTACATTTTTCTCCACTGCAAAGACAATATGGAAGTTCTAAAAATCGATAGACACTTGAGATACCATTTTTTCACAGATCGCTGACACTGCATGGTAGCATGGAAACCCATCAGGACGGGCCGCATATCCATAACACTGCGAAGCGACATGCTGCAAGTATGAAATATTTACCTGAAAATCGTTATAAAAATCCTTTAACCTTGAAACTGAAGATTCAGTTTGATCCGGGTAAGTAAACATGACTTTTCCTGTATAAAAACATGGCTTTCCAACTCACATGATATTCTGGGCTGCTTGAAAATTATGAAAATACAAGGTACACGTGTTGCTACTTGAAAGCACTGTATTAGATAATTCAACTTGTCATGATTGTTTCCGCCGGAAGAAGATGGTACGAAGATGGAAGTTGGGTGGCATTCTTGGTCACGGAATGTAACCGGCGAAGATGTTTTACGGTGCCCTACGCTGATCAGATAATAGAGGGGCTTCCGCATGTGGAATAATTTCTACTTTAGATCATATGAAGACTATTTATCATACCGGCGCGTCTTATATGTTCCTTTTAAAGAAGGCGTGAAGTTTACAGTAGGTTCTATAGAAAATGAGAACCGTAGAGTCAACTAAGTTTCATTTTACATCCGAAGCAACTGTACTGTATCTTACATCTCCGTGTTAAGGGTAACCGTAGTTTTATGGCTTTCGTGGTTCACCAACTCCTTTCCCTTATTCATTCCAATCTAACCTATAAATTTCTGCGATATTACCTTGCTGCAGTGCAGCAAGTAGAGGGTTCAAAGGATGGTTGCAAGTGGCGACCGGCACGAACAAACGCCCTCAACATTGTTTAACGGCGAGGTGGTGAAAATTTATGATAAAAGACAAGAAAATTTCGGACAAGGTGAAAGAAGCAGTGGAGCCGGAAAGGAGAAGAAAATGGATGAAAGGAGCGATCTATGAGGTTTTTTGTCGGAATCGAGGAAATGGAGAGTGCGGAGGTGGAGCGGCAGACAAGGGTAATGGAGGAGGCATTCACAAAGATAACAGGGAAAACAGAATCTAAAAGTAAAAGAGAGTCTCTCGGCGCAAGTTACCATATACTGGCACTACTGGCGTTTCCCGGAAATAAATAGCTCCCCACAATGAAAGTGAAAGGAGGAGAGAAGACTGAAAAGGAGTAACGGAGTAAACGCGGAAGAGAAAATAAAGAGAAGAATGGTGAGGGAACTTTGAAAGTAACAACGCCGTTTGTTTATAGCAATTGGGAGCAACATAGGAGGTACGAATAGAATGTGGTGAAGATGTTAAGGAAAATGCTGTACTTGACGAAAGCACAAGTTTGGCACCTGAACCCCCTAATAACAGAAAACTAGTTGTGATGACATTTGCGGTAAGGGAAATTTGGAAATGGAGAGAGAAGAGAAAACGAAAAAGGATTTTGACGCGAATCCTGGTAAAATGAAGCTACAGGAATCGCAACGCGAGAAAGGTAAAAGGACCTTAACAATAAGTAGAGACAAGAGAAAAAATGGATCTGACTGGACCGCCAAGGATGTTAAATTCAATCGGATTGTTTCCGCGAATCGACAAGTCGATTGTACGGCTATCTGAGAGGCGGGAAGCACGCAGAAGAGCTCATCAACAAATGGAGCAGTACCGTGTGATGGTGATTCAGTACGGAGATAAAGGGGCCACGCACCTCCGACGGCGGGCCCCACACATGAATGATCGTCGGACAGTGGTGAAATCACACCACCACTCCGTCACTCGTTCACCCCGGGGCTATTTATACTGTCGGGACTTTTAAACCGCGCCACAACTCACTACTCTGACACTTCACTACCCCGGGATGTCACGGCTGCTGATTGGCCTGACCAGGTGGGTACCTCACTGGCTGCCGGCATATCTTCGGCCTCCGCATAGGGCTGAATGCCTTATTGCGGGTGTCTGGTTAAGTTCATGTTGCACAATGTGAAGGTACTGTACAATATGGGATACTCTGTACATTTTATTATTTAGTGTTAGGTATTTCTTCGCATGGGTTAGTTTAGTCCGCGAATCCCGCCGTGGGCGCTGGAACACCCGCTAAATAAGCGGTCTGGACAGCGCAGGGATTTGGGATTGAGATCAAGCATCAAGCCTGGTAGCAAGACGCTACCCCCGAGTAAAGCATTTTACCCCGGTGTGGTTCTTTATTTCTCCCTTCCTACAACTGTTTTCTCCTCTCGACCACCTTTGGGGTGGCTGGCTGCGCCTTAGCGCAGGAAGCCCACAATTCTAAAGCAAGTACTCAGCAGTCAGCCACAGGTGTCGGTCGTACCCTTTACACAGCCCATTTCCCCATTCTTCCCTCTGCAAAGTTTCTTGGCTTGTGTGCTTGCGAATGGAATGAGCTACCACGCTGCAATACAGATCAATCGTCTGAAAAAGAGTATAAAATTGTTTTGAGGAGTGCTTCAGCTGACGTGACATGATAAGGGGCTCGAATAGCTCTGAAATGAACACTGTGTTTTACCCCAAACCGAAAACCATGGCTAATTATGTGGCTTCAAGAGGCTGACAGATGGGTGAGGTCAAGCGAAATTAAGGTCTATGACTACTGAGCCAACTAATGGCATGATATAAAGCTTTTGTATAAGGCGTTGAAGTATTGTTTTAAGTGTAAAAGCGAGGAAAACCGCACACATATACCCACATGAGGGCTGCATGTAAATTATTACAGCTGTGACGAATATGGGTGCGGGGCATGATTTAGTGTGATTGCATTGATGATTTTCGAGGTGGAAGCGAGTGGAATCGAGAGTTCTGTACGATTATGTGAGGTGAGGGGGCACTTTAGGCCTGGGACTAAATATCAATAGGTAAAAGTATTTAATACTTCGCGCTGAGCGACGGGCGCGTGAGAGAGATAGAACAAGAAAATTCCCGAAAACATGTTGTGAGCTTGCAGCAGACCATTATCAGTAATATTTTCCTATTATAATGTGCTTTCTCTTAATTTTCCAGTTTTAATTTTCTATCCTTGTCCAAAGCGAGCTATGCGGGTGCTGCGAAAGAAACGTGGGGCGCCGCAAGCGTTCTTCCACAAGTTTTATGCTCCTTCAAAGCATGCGTCCGACTGCCCTACGAAGTAGCTCTAACACGCCCTTCCGTTTTATGTACGCGCGCCCCTAAGATAACAGCGCGGATTAAACTGTTACTCAGCCCTAAAAGAAATTATGGTATATAAACTCATGACACGCTCTAAAACGTTTATCCCTTCCCGCTTGTATCCCATAATCTCAAGTCTCTTCAGAAACAATAGATGTAAGAGAAAGAAGACCAAGACGGAGAGGAGAAATTAAGACATGGAGAAAACGGAGAACAAGTCAGATATAGTAGTGCCAAACCCAGCCCAAAAAGGAAAAAAGGAAGACGCGAAGAACCCTGCGCGTCCAGATAAAGACAACAAGAATAAATAGGCTCAAGGATTTTTTCCACTCAGTCCCCTCCAATCGATTTTGGGCTCGTTTTACAAACCGAGAGGTCCTCCGTCTTTCACTCCCGGCGATATACCAGGGACAGGCGCAAAAAACAAGGCAGTATATGAAGCTCGCTTTGAGTTGTACCGTGCTTGTTACTCAATCATAAAAGGCCTGGTGAGAGTTCATCAAACTACTTACAGCGTTTTAGCTATCCTTTATGGCATGCAGACTAAGCAGGTTACGGACAAACTTGTTGGAAGGAATCGTAGGAATCGTAGGAATCGTATCCGAACAAACCAAAAGAGCTGAATACACAGTAGCGCGATTAAACCAGAACATCCTCCAGGAGACGGTCAATCTGCGTGAAAAACTCATGGATTGCCAGAATCGAACTGCGGGAGCCGAATATTCCCTGGGGTACATGGTCAAGAGATACCTGGCACACAGTCCAAGCTTGATGAAATAAAAAACTCTTTATAGTGTCGATATGAATGGTCGCAAATGGGCCTTAAGCCTTCATCAATCGATCATCACGGGACCGGGTGCCCAAAACTCCGAACCACCATATTCACATTCCCGATGAGTGTCACCTTTGGAATAATCCTTATAATTTCGCCTACTGAGTGATTATTCCAAACTCCCGACCCGGGCCGACCTCATCGGCCCCAGAAATTGATAATTACGCTCCGCCCAGGCCAGCGCGTCCAGACTGGGCGAGTTTTATATGGTGCAACAAAGATCTGCAGAGGCAGCGCCTATTCCTGCGCCAGATTCCTTCGTCTCTAATGAGTTCGGACCCGAACCCCCGTTGCTTAGTATGACCAATACATCTACACGCCCTTTAAAGACATGATAAAATACCATATGTATAAGAAGCGCAAATATCTGCGTCTCGTTTGATCCAAGTGACGAGCGATCCATTGCGATGGTTGTAAAAAGGCGCAGTAGCTTGCGCATGATACGAACGCGAAGAAGTCATCGGTGAGGAGGCTCAGATCACTGCGCCACTTTTTCGAACAGTTGAAGAACAGGCGCCGTCTTCTGCGCCCGATACGTGAGCGCCAGGTGGCAGAAGCGATCAGGAGGATTTATAAAGGTGAACAAGAGTCTGTGTCTTGTGATGGCTTGGACGGACAAGGAGGTAGGGCGAGAAAACGATGACAAAGTTGAGTAATAGGCGCAGAAGTCTGCGCCTCGTGTCGCGAATCTGAAAAAAAGGCAGGAAAGGTGTAGTGGAGAGGGTGGAAGAGTTGGGAAACAGGCGCTGTGTTCGGCGCCTAGCGCTGAGAAGAGGAGGTACGAGCGGCAGACTAGCGAAATACACGACGTGCTCCTGCGGCCCTCACTTCACTGTACGCGGAAGCGGATATCCTCTCCTTATAGCACTCTAAATAGTGTAGGTCGCTAGAACAGGTCGACTTGAAGGACATATTTGCACCACGCGGCACGGTAGGTACATTTCCATGGGAAATTATAAAGCCTCTGCCGTGCACATTTACACCTGGCCCACCACATCAACACCCCAACTGCGTCTGTACCACCCTAACTGCGTCTGTACGGCTCCCCGTGTCTTCGACTCTAACTATGGCTTCATGGCGCTACTCCAATCCCCGCCCTGCATGGTAGTTTTTGGCAAGACCCGACTTTATTTCAGAACGCAACCCAAAACATGTCGTGTATTGTATAATGCAGGTATCGTAAAACCAATTGTCGGGTTTGATACAAAAATTCGGGTACACAACCGTTTTTTTCGAACTATACACCAGGGTGTTGAGTAAAACATTTCTGGTTGGCTACCCTACTTTTTGGGATTGTTTTGACATTAAATACGGTGATTTTATATTAAAGCATCATAGACCTTCTAATAAAGGGATGGTAATAAAATAACTTACTTTTTTATTGTAAAATTATGGTGTAGTTTATACACTGTTGAGGGTATCTTTTTCAGAATACGGATGGAAAATAATGAGTTAATTCTTGTAAGACTTGGTAGTAAAACTTAATGAATTATAAAAAGTTCCTTTTATGCGTTGAGTAAGAATTTTTTATTAAAAGATAAAGTGAAACAACCGGTGTGGATCGAGGTTTTTTGGTTTAATTCGTGTAGCAATATAAAAGAAGACTAATTTAAAAACTAATCGGAGCATCCGTTTCTGTGTTGTACGGAACCTTTGGTGAATTTACTAAGTCAAAAGAAACTCATCGGATGTGTACACTTTATGCTTAAAAGTATATAGAGGAGGCAAATTAACAGAGCCAAACTAAAGCAGAATAGTTAAAAAAAGCTGACCATCGCGTTGCTGGCAGTTTAAAACGGGGTGCGGTAGTTCGCGTGGCCACGGTGTCCTCAGTTGTAAGTAAAACGGTAGTTTCGGACGACAGCTCTATTTGTGCATTTTTTAGTACGTCTCTGCAACCCGAACGGGACACATAAACTAAAACAATTTTGCGCATCGGTTTCTGCGCCGTATGGCACCGAAGGTAAAGTTGCTAAACCGAACGATATTAATCAGATGCGTACGCATTGCGCTCTACAGTCTGTGAATGACCCACCCCTACTGCGCGTTCCCGGACAGGTAATTTTTAAAAAACATTTCATCATATCCCCGTCGAACTCAACTGGAAAAGGTGGCAAACCAACCCAGAGGACGAAAACAACTGAGCATCGTTTTATCGGAAATTTTTTGAACTTCTAAGAAACTACTTCTATACAGCGATAATTATTTCAATACGTAAAAACACCATTGATTAACATCGTACGAAGCACTGGAGGGCGCTTTCTAAAAATCAAGGTAAAAAAAATAATATAAAACTAATGAAAAATACGACAAACACGATCCCGAGCGACGGTGTCGAATAAAATGCCGAACGTTGGCGATGATTCAGAGTTGCTCAACACCACAGAAAGTTGAAGGGCTCTTCTTCGCAGGCCGCTGTACAATTTATGCCGTACGGTTCCAATTCTCGACTATAGTTGCAAGAAAAGCCAGCCCAAGCTACCCCACAAGCCCCTCTCGCTGTCCTTTAAAACCACGCAGCACCCGCTAAACGCAAATAACCAACACCATGCATATCACCCGCCCATCCACAGCGTCCGTTTCGTACAACGTCTAAATTGCACAATAAAAAAACCGCCGCTTACGTCCCATTATGCCCTTCCACAGAGTACGCCCCAGTACCCGGTTTCACAATGCCAAATGAAATTGCATCTCCACCTGTAATTTAGACTCGCCTTAGGCGTCAAAGTAACACCACATCAAAAAAAACTCTCCTCTAATTTTTAAGCATCGCATCATAAGTCACACGGACCGGCTCCAGGGCAAGAAAACAACTTTTCAAACGCGCTGCTCCACCCGTACGGTTCACCCGCCCTTGGAACCACACTAACTTTACCCCGGCACAATCGCTGCACTACTTCAATCACTACATGTCATACGCCGCAATAATGGTAAGCAATGTACCAACACCTACCGCAAACCCACCACCCTTTCCCTCGGAACCAAACTTATACCAACCACAAAACTACCGCTACCGACGTCATAAGGCGCACAATACCAAAACCAAGTTTGTTTCGGTACTCTGTGCCTTGTTATTTTGGCGCACGTATCAGCATGGTTTCGAGACCGGGTTCCGTACACATGAACCAACGAAGAAAGCAGGATAATTTTTGAAAATTTATGGATAAAGCATTTAAGTCACGATGCATATAGTTAACAAACTTGTGTATTTATACAAAATTTATTTTTAATGTTAGACCTCAATAACGATGTATGAAACCTGAACTTCGTACACAAATGCCTGGGTTACTTAGATATATATATACTTTACAATTTTGCAGTATTATTCGTATTCAGTATTATTTCTATTTACACATCAAAATATACTGGTACGTTAAGATAATTACCGTTTTTGACGTTCCATATCAGTGCACCATATTAAAATATACGAAATCACTGGAAAACATACGAGGTATGTTACAATATTACTTGCGTAGGGTATACAAATATTGATGTTTTAAGCAAGTTAGTAGGGTATGTACGAGGAGTCTTTACAGCTCTGCATACATCCTTAAATACTCTTGTGTTTTACCAATTATTTTTTATCTTAACCGCTTCAATGTTTGTTTACTGCATTTCAGAATAAGGCTTGATACTCACATTTTGGTAGATAAGATACCAAGTAATTTTCCAGGAATTGCAATGCAATGCGAAGCGCGCCAGCAAGGGACGCGACAAGGACCTGTCAAGACGCGCAGAACTCTGCACCTCGCGCGCAGAACTACGAAGCGCCAAAAGATGAGTAAGAGGTGCAGTTTACTGCGCCTAGTTGCGTCACCCCGGGACGAACGCGAAAACCTCGACTCGCGCTTCGTGGAAGCATACATACAAGAGGCGCTGGCGAATAAGTAGCGAAGGCTGGGGAACCGTCGCCCTCCGGATGAAAACGTGCGTGCGAACCATCACGAGAGGCCCCTCGAAAAGGCCAAGATAGAAACCATCCGGATAAACTTTCACGTGTGGAGCATACCAAGGCTGCGTAAGAGGCTCAAGGTACTGAGCCTCATGTTGCTGTAATTATTCTGGCTCTGATGAGTCAAACGAAAGGTGCAGACCGCTGCGCCTAGTGGTTAGTCCTTCGCTGAGGGACTAAGTATTTATTAAAAGGTGCAGATGAATGCACCTGATTCTGCCCCTGAATTAAGAAAGACGCGCGGATGACTTCGCCTCTTGTGTCGATAGGATTTAAGTTGCGGTTGATTAAGATGCGCAGATGATTGCGTCTCGCCTCAGCGAACAGGCTGGTGCGGTGCTCATCCGCCAGCCGTTGTGCTCTACACCGAATCTTACAGTGTGTGACAGGCGCACGCCGGGGCGCCTTCATAATTCCGATGCTAAACGAAGTTGACTAATAGGGGTGGCTCGCCGCGCCTCGATTGAAGGTCTGTAAAGAACAGTTTGGAAAGGCACAGATACCCACCGCGCCCTACTTAAAGGTCGAAAGAGGAGCAGAGGACTGCTCCTCATTGTAGTGCTGCCGGTAGCTTGCCCGTAGCAGCACACAAGGGTACCGGGCGTGGTAGAGCTAGATGGAGGGGCAGGTCGTGGCGAAGAAGGGGACTGCCGGTACGTGTGGCAGGGAGTCATTTCTTCCCTGCTGCGTTGGGTGTGTCCACGCAACTTTGCCTCAAACAACCCCAATGGAAGCTGGAAAAGGGAAGAAAAAGAAGGGGAACAGAAGGAGACACGACGGGGAAAAAAGTCTTTACTTGGGAGGTAGTTCGCACTACCACCGTTCATGCTTCTCTCCAACCCCAACCCGGTGCCGCCTGGTCAGCTTAAGTAGCGGCTGATCGAGCGCCCAAGGCGGGGCTGGTGGACCACAACGGTCCAAGGGCAAAAAACCCTAAAAACTAACTACATAGAACGTCACTTAGCAATTACAGTATCCTCAGCACTACCCAGTGCAAAAACCTAAAATTCCTCAGATATGGTAGTGTACCCTAACTACGCAAACATAGTACCCGCAAACGAACTACCCAGCCCGACCAATCCGCAGCCATGCCACTCCAGAGTAGCGAAATGGCAAAGTGGCTAGATCCTGACAGTACCTCTGACTGTACCCGATCCGAGTGACGGAGTGGCGAAGTGGCAGCCAATTCCGACCACCCGGGGGTGGGCTTACACGTGTAGATTTCCCGGTGTAGGTGCGCGGCGCCCTTAGCGCCGTACCACACTCATGGTGAGGGTTATGATACATGGGTTTAGTAAAAGGCGCAGTCACCTGTGCCTTGTTTTATAATTCTTCGGTTAAGCAAGGCGCAGATCATTTCGTCTCGTCATGCGATGACAGCGATGCAGCAGAGAAAGAAAAGTATTCTACTGCGCCTCGCTTGATAATGATGAGGATGATAAGAGGCGCAGGTCACTGTGACTCGTTGGAGATGTGGTTGAATAAGAGGCTCAGACCAATGCGCCTCGTGATGATGCGGTCGAGGCTTCTAATATTTTTTAAGTAAGAGGCGCAGACTACTGTGCCTAGTTTAAGATTAATCTGAATGAGATGCGTATCCCACTGCGCCTCCTTTTTATTATGAGTAAGACGAAGATGATAACGTAGATTTTGAAGAAGAAACCCACGAGGCATTCATGTTGAATGAACCGTGTGGCTCGCAATCCGATCCCCCAGCCTCTCACCTCGTAAAATCCGTGTAGCATGCTGCAATTCTCACAAGTATATTAAAAACTTTACTCAGATCTGAAAAGAGAACAAGAGGCGAAGACTAGTTTGCGCCTCATTTTCGGAGCCCATGAGGGAACAAGGACCGTATCTGCACTAAGGCGGTCTCTTCAAACCGCAAGCGCAAAATTTGCGGATGTTGCGGGTTCCCGCACACCCCAATCTACTTTACTACGCTATTATTAAGCCCGGAAGACTAAGCGCGCCAATTCTACTACCTCTTGCCGCCAGCAACCTGGACATGATTGGGGCGCCGGCGGCGTGTGTTGCGCTCTTTCGGGGCTTCATTTCGATCACCAACGCTACGCTCGTCTCGCGAACGGCGGTGGCCGCTTAGCTAACCGCCTAGTCGTCGGACTTCATACGCCTAGCGGCGAGCGTTCTCGGACTCAGCACGCGACCTTTACAGTTCGCGGCGCAGCCGGCCACGTTCGTCACGTACTGCCGATTCCTGTTTTTGGAGCCCGATGTACGAATCATGTAACCATTGGATGCGCTGGTACTATTCGTCGGACGAATTTAGATCGCTGCGGTTCACGCATGCCGCGGACCTTTCTGATTCGGGTCCATCTCAGGGGCCAAACCCGAAACGGCTTGCACGAGCTCTCGGAGGGTTTTATTGTTCTTTACCTGGGGAAAATATATTCGAGGGGCTTGCGCCAGCCTGTGTAGCCGCGGGGCACGTCGTTCTCCACGAACCGTGACCCCTTTTCCTGCTCCAAGTTTCGAAGGAACCCCTCGCGGGATGAAATCTTCGGACGTGAAAGCTGCCAAGTTACGCCCACCACCTAGCGGTACCACCACTGCGGCGGCAGTATCGATTCTCTGCATCGGCGAGCTCTAAAAAGAGGTCGTCGCTGGAAAGTGCCCAAAATTGCTCTTCGTTTTCCTCGAGCTAGAAGGAACACCGTTGTTGATGCTAATGATGATGTCGGAATATTCCGCGTTTTGCTTGTCCTTTTTTTCCCCCCAATTTCGAGCAGTGAATACACCACTCGCAATCCCGCCAACAGGCGCAGACGAATACACAGGAGTTGAAGTTGAAGCTTCCGAATACACTGCAGGAAAGAACGCCAACAATGGGGCCGGAGCAGGAACGCCAATCGAGAGCACAAGCCCCGAAATCGTAGAAAAGGAGGCCTACGCAGATGCGCTGCCGCCCTAGGCCCTTGCGGAAACAAACTTTTCTCCGCACGAACAAACTGAGTCTATGAAAATGGAGATGGGTCTGGCCCGCGCGGCGGAAAAGTGGAAAAATATACCGGAGCTAAGGAACTTCCCTTCTCTTAGCAGACTTATTCGCAGTGGACGGCAGTGCAGCCGCCGCCCCTATGATAGCCGGATTCGTCGTCGTCTACATATATGCGGACGCGGCGTAAGCAGTCGATGGATGCGTCGAATGATACGAAACAAAATTTTCCAAGTACGGCAGCTTTTTGCTAGGGCCCCTACTTTCGGTCATAAAGACCGGCGGCCGAGGCGGTGGCGAAGGCACCAAGAACTGGCTAAGTGCGCGACGAATCATGGGAATTTCAGCCTAGGTTTGAGTGGTTAATTCTAGAGTGTTACGTGGATTGAAGGCGAGGATCTCAGCGTTAACCGTGGGGAGCTAGTACCCATCCACGTATCGCGTCGGGATTTTGTCCCACTTATCCATTCTCTCAACGGGAAGGAGGCTAATGGAATACCCAGTATTTAATAGTTCTAGCAGCGCCATGCCCGGGGTTCCTCACAGATAAGCGATTATCGGGACGTTCATCTGGTCGTCCTCCACGCTCAACTCGGCTAACTAGAACACCCCATTTGGAATAACTGGGAGTCGGCGGTTGAAAAGGCGCTCGAAAGCGCATCCATGTATGATGACCCATGCCATCTTATATTTCATGAGCATATAATTGCGCACAATGGTGCACCATTCGACATTGGATAGGCGGGCGCCCGGCTTTCCCCGGAGGAAACGGACCTGTTTTGCGAAGTATCTGAACGATAGACAGGAAGAGATAAAAAAGTGCACTAGACTCCCCTTTGCGCTGATGAGACGGCCGGGCGCCGAACAGGAGGTTGATTATCAGCCGGAGGTCGTAGTCACTCTGGTGCGGCGCAATTTCGATAGCATAAAGCAGGCCGACGAAGTTGCGCGTCCGACGGAATAGCCAGTAGTCGCGGAAAGCGACGATGAAGCCGTGCCGAAGCAACAGCATCACCAGCGTCTCGAATCGGTGGTCCTTGCTGGTAGTTCCCTCCGCGGATGTGATCCCCGGTTTTTGGTATTCATACTGCCCTTCGTTCTTCTGTAATTAGCTCAAGATAATTCGCGCATATTTCTCGTCGCCAGCGCCGAAGAAAACCCAGTCTGACTTGGACGCAAGGAATTACTCGTCTACGTTTTAGTCAAAAAAGTTTAGTGGGCTACCTGACTTTTTTGGCGCGTGTTGACATTTAATATACGGGCATTTTATATTAAAGTATCATAGCTGTTCAAATAAAGGGTATGGTAATAACATACCTTGCTTTTCTTGATGGGAAATTAAGATGCTGTTTCACATTTTTGGGTGACTACATTTCAGGATATTGTTCCAAAATACTCGGGTATCTTATGTTGGATTTGGTGTTGGAATTTAAAGCGTTTTAAGACAGTAACTTAAAACTTACACGTCTGTCGCAATGTCCATTTATGGGTGCAAGTAACTCTAGTTTCTAACCCAGTTTATTGCAGTAAATTCCTAATTATCTGGAGTCAACAAAGTCCTTATCAGAGTGCAAATGGCGTGCCCGCGCACGAGGACGTATGTAAACCATACGGTGACTGCAAATTGTTTTCCAGTTCCTCCCCTGATTTAATCCCCGTACGGGCAGCAGTTTCTGTCGGAGTTTTCGTGAAAGTAAAATTGTCTTTTTCTACCTCTGGTGTGTCATATGCGGTGCATGCGGCCTCTGTCCAGAAATCATTCTCGTCGCAAACTGGTTCTGCTTCCGCAATAGAGTTCAGCACGGATGCGCTGCTGTGGTCGATGAATATTTGTATCCCACCCATCTCGTCTTCATCGGATATAGTCATAGACGCCATCATCTGTACGAAATTATTCGAACCCGAGCGTGTGTGGTGCAGCGTGGTAGCTCACTCCCGTCGCGCGCACACAAGGGTACAGAGTGGTAGAGCGGAATTCGGGGGGGAATGCCGGCGCAAACTAGGAAGTAGGACATGTGTGGCTGAACGTTTGTCGTCGTTCAGCGTGTTGTGCGTCCACTCTGAAGCGCTGGCCACCCCAAAAGAGCACAAAAATGGGGGGATAGAAGGGGAAAAGGAGGTGAAAGACGGGAAAAAGGCTTTACTTGGGGGTAGCTAAGACGTGCTACCAAGATACTTCTCGGAACCTCCTTGATGGTCTCTCCTCCCAACCCCGGCGCTGCCCAGACCGCTTATGTAGTGGTTGGGGCCACGCCCAAGGCGGAGCTCATGGTTAGAAAACCCCTAAAACCAACTACACAGAGACATTACAGTAGACACCCTTACGCTACATGCCTAAACTTAGACGACCTCGATAGGACAACCAGCCCGATGCACAACCCAATATTATGACCTCACCAACCATCAGTAAGTCCACCCGGCTCGGCCAATCAGCAAACGTAGCACCCAGAGTGGTGTAGTGGCGAAGTGGTGGAAAACCCACGGCGTACTGTATGCCCTGCCACCCGCGCCGCCGAGTGGCGAAGTGGCGAAGTGGCGATGGATTTTGCGGTGTCTTGGGTGGTTCACACGTGCAAGATCTGCCGTCGAGGGTGCGCAGGTCCCCTATGCCCGTCCTACACAGGACGCACCTGATCGCGGTCATCGATGAGGATCGCACGCCTATTCATGTCGCGTGTTATGCAGAGCCGGTCTAATAAGTTCCTTATGGTGTTTAATATGATGTGCGACTCAAACCGTGCAAAGGACGTATAAGTTACGTCATCCGGACGTATCAGCACACTTGCCGAATTTCTGAACTTCCTCTCGACGTCGGCCAGTAAGTTCTGAAATTTCGAGTTGTCAGTCTTCAACGTGTGCTGCAAGTGGCCCCTAGATATGAAGTTCACGTAAAGTACGTTGCTCCGACCTAAGTACGTGGCATTAATCCCGCATGGGGTAGGACCTCGTTGCACGGAGAATGAAGGAAAGCACTTACGATTCGGGCTACCATGTCCGATTGAATAGGTTGAACCTCTAATTTGACGCGACTTTCATTGTCTGCCATATCGAAGAGTTCGTTTTGTGTCGATTGCGTGCCGCGGACGCGTTGATCTGGCGGCTTTTGAAGTAGCGCAGCCGTTGTACTTTTCTTCTACCTCTTCGGGCTTCGCCGCATAAGAGATTCTTCTGCATCGATTCGAATAATTTATGTGTTTCTCCCCGATTGATCCGTACGGTCGCAACCTTTTGCGTCGGAGGCTTCGTTCTATTCATGCAGTCCCCACTTCGACTTGATCCAGTCGTTTTTCCCGTATGCATACGTCCTCCGGAAAGAACGGTACCGCAGAATCTTCTCTAGGTGACCAACTGAAGTGTGGTGGACGACGACACCGAAGTTGGCATAATTTTGTTGCGTTTGTGTGGCGTGAACCTCCTGGACGGTTGCGGGCCACCATACTTTCCATCCGGAATATATCTGAAAGAGAACTTTGATTTACTCCATTTCTTTCGGTAGCACATGTGGAAGGCTCTACGACTGTGAAAATTTTGACTATTGGACTGGCGCGGGTGCTCATGACTGACTTCCATCAGTGCCGGGATTGCGAGTGATGCGATCGTGGATCACAGCGTGCGCTTAATTTGATCATTCCGTAATTCCAATGGGAGATTGGTTTCGCATGCGATACAACGTCTCATTCTGGACTCTTCCTGTAATTGCAGCATAACGCGAAGGCGGCGCAAATCAACTGTAAATTGACGAACATACGTACGAGGAACGGTTATGCAGTGAACGACCGTCAGGTTTCATCTCTTAATGAAACCTTTTGTTCTATTGCGCAAACGCGCTTCACATCACTTGCAAGTCGAAGGAACGATACCTTCAGTCTGAAAGCCTATAATGTAATATCACGTGGAAGAAAGAAAAGGAAGGCAGTGAAGCGGCGGACTCCTTCTGCACGGAGGATTCAAACGATGCTGATTAGTGGAACGAGTACTGATGAGCAGAAGAATAATCCTAATCCCGGACCCAAGACGCCTCCCGGGCCGAGTGAAATGGACAACTCAAAGACGGCCAGCGATCCCATAAACTAACTTTAACCAGCCCTGTAGGGGTATGAATCCCCTGTCGGGAGACCAAAATGTAGGGGTATGAATTCTTTGTCGGGAGACCAGTCTGTATCTAGCAGAGAAATAAGAGATCGGTTTAGCTTAACCCGGGGTTGCTCAGTAGTTTTTCAGCGCTACCTAAGGTCGTGAGATCAGCTTGATCTCGGGGTCGTTGGGAATAGAGTAACCCAGTGTCGCTCGTCGGCATAACCGGGCTCGTGGCTGAGGGAGAGGCTAACTCACTTAGTACACCTCGTATCAACAAGACTGGTCGAGCAATGCGGTGCAATGCCACGGCAATCAGGGCCAATACACGAGCATATTGATGGTCGAGGACGGGGGTGTAAGGTCACCCTAGG
>JAVCKV010190724.1:0-17008 GCA_032274145.1 Herpochondria borealis | reverse complement strand
ACATATTCTCCAGGGCTGAGGGGGAGGGGAGGGGGGGGGGGGGGGGTGACGGTGAAGGTGACGTGTGGTGGCTAAATGGTTGCGGTAAATACGCGGATGGTCGGCAAAGAATCCTGACATGATGGGAGGTTGGAGTCGCGCCGCGAGGCGCGAAGTTACTCTCATCATTAAGTAGGGGCGGTTGGCGGCCCGTATTAGGACGAAATGTAGCGCACGGAGAGGCGTACGGTGATGGAACAGGCGCCGTAGACGCCTGAAGTACGAGGAGGGAGAAGAGTAAGCGAGGATAGACACTCACGTACCGTGGACGATTTAGTAACGCCAACCAGGGGCGATGAGACCCACAGCGCGAGAGATTCCGCCACGTGTACGGTGCGCCGCACGGGAAGTCGGATCACCGTTCATCAAACTCTTCCTGGCGCGCCGTGTCGAGCCCTACTTAATCTGGATGCCGCAGTCAATTTAATCCCCAAATTTACACGTGGCCAGGCCCGGCTTGCCTCGGGCAAATCATCCAGGCGCCCCCGCTTCCGGGACCGTCAACGATCCGTCCCCTCTTTCTCAATCTACCACCCATCTCCTACCCCTACCACCATCCTCTTCCCCCCCTCCCCCCCATCAATGGCGACACGGCACGACATCTGCGCATGCCCCGGCGTACCGACAACCCCCGTCGACGCGATGTTACGTCGCGCCTTGAGGCGCGACTTCTTCCGCAGCAAGCTGGTGGGCCCGTGCATGCAACAAAACTGCGTCGCCCGCCGCAGGAAAGGTGAAAACGATGACGCCGTGTCTTAGAACCATCAAAAAAAGCCAGTGCCCTCTCCCCTCAACTCGTGCCGTTGCATTGATACGCCGCGCCGAAGGCGCGACTCCCACCCGACGCCCGGTACGATTCGGCACACGGGACCATGAACCGCGCTCTTTCAGTCCGAGTTTCCCCATGACATGACAGCCATGACTCCGCCCCGCGTCCGACGCATTGGCAGGGTGCGGAGCACGACATGCACCCTTCGGCAATACCAACCCCCGGCGCGTCGCCACGTCGCGCCCGAGGCAAGTTCTTCTTAATTGACACGCGAGGGTCTCTACGCCTAAAAAGCGGCCAAAATCACCGGCTGCGAACCGCAGCAAGCGCACTTGGACATCGTCGCGAATTCCTTCGCCCTCGGCGATCCCGTTACCACTTTCAGCATCGCGCGCGCCCCCTTCGGTCCTGGGCTCGGCGTTTCATTTCGTCGCGCCCGAAGGCGCGAAGTCATCAGCGATACGCCACTGGCCACAGAAAACCAGCCCTCACCTCCCCTGCTATGAGGGGCAGGCATGGGAATTCTTACCCCGTCGCGCCTACAGGCACGAATCCCGCCGGACGGGACAGGCAAGGTTGTCTAAAGGGATCTATCCGTGGGTGATCCACCGAATTGATGATGGTGTGGCGCCGAAGGCGCGACTGCATCTGGGAGAAACCCCAAACATCGCTACATCGAATATGAGTGATCCAAATCCCTTATGTCGCGTCGAAGGCGCGCATCCATAGGCAGTAATGATATCGAAATGATTACATCCAAGTGGAAGGGACTAGCGTTTATCGTTGCGCCTCGTGGCACGACTTCAAGTTTATTTCAGTTGCAAGCACTACAACTCCCTGCGAGTTCCGCATCTACAATCTGCAACACTGGCGCGCCAGCCTAGTACCTCCATCCTTCCCACTTCCTACGCGCACGCGACCTGTCCAGCCCGACGTCATCAACATCGCGATCAAGAAGATTCCTGAGAGGGGATCCGCTGTCGTGTTGATCTTTTCTGCTGTCACGAACCCCAATTCCCCGACTACGGCCGGTTAGGGCGTTGTCTCGCTCAGCTGTGAGGCGGCGGTAATCCCTCTCCAGCGACGCCACCCAGTCCTGCAGCGGCATAACTCGGGCTTGAAGCCTCTCCACGCTCGCGGTCCTGGAGAAAGTGAAGCAGTAGCCTGCACGATTCCCCCTAGATCTAGTATCTTCCGGAACATGACGTGTCGCCCACCACGCCACGCACATTACTTCCTTCCGCATTTGTTTCGTGACCTTGACTTGACGGACGAGTGGGTAGAATGGCGGGCCCAGGACGAGAAGGCTCTCTTACAACTCAGATATAGGCACCCGCGTCGCCCCCACCAGCGAAAAACCACCAGTCAGACTTTCCAACGATTGATCTGCCGGCCGTCGGCGGGCGAAATACCCAAGTTTACTTCCATCCGGCGAGGCGCCTCCGGCGAAGCGCCTTTGGCGTCTCTCTCTCTCTCTCTCATGGTGTAACAGCCTGTGTTGTTGTATAGTTTCGTCCTGGTGCATCCGCAACGGAACTCAATCTTCCAGTGGTGTTACCATTAACAACCACCTGAGGTGATTTCAGCTCACTAGCCCTGTGTTGTCTCGCAGTCTCCCTCGGGACTCACCGAAACATTCCGCGCTGTATCACCCGGCCCATCTACTGCGCACTGCGTCGCGCGGATGGCGCGACTTACACAATGTGCAATGAAGATGGGGGAGTGTAACAATAGCTTGGGCAGTCGACTCGGTGGCCGAAGCCGACGCAGTGGGTACACCAGGTGATACAATGAATGAGGCGGAAAGCACCGGTATCTCCAGCGCCGCGACTGACGGAACTGTTGTCTAGGACGAAGACACTGCCGCGAAAGCAGTCGGACTCACAGCCGCTGGCGCTGGCGCTGGTGCAAAAGTGCCTCGAATGACGAGGCGCTGTGTTGATTCCCCAGCGGCCACCGGAGTATGGATGGACCTCAGTGGTACACCCGCTCAGGCCCTAGTCTAAGCCGGCTCCAGTTGCCGATTCCCTGGCCTTCGGCCTCTCGCCTAGATTGGCCTGTGTCGCGCCTCGTGGCGCGAATATCTTCTTATAATCTTCTCTCTCAACAGAACTAAAACTCTTAACTGGCGCCTTATTGGCGCCAGACTCGTTATTTATCGGTGCTGGTGGCGGCGGAGGCAGAACTCGGAGCAGGTAATGATAATGTTCTGAGGTCGCAGCTGGCATCTCACCACACAAACGCGGCAGCCGCCCGCCGAGACGGCGCAGGAGTGCTTGCAGAGCCATCGTCTTGGGCATTTAGGGTCTTAATCGCCCACGGAGTTCAGATATACGTAGCGCGTCGGGCGTAGAGCGTCCGGGTACTGCCGTTGGATTGGAAACGCAGCTTCGATCGCTCGCGTCATCTCGGGCAGGGCCCTACCCGCATTAAAACAATCTCGCCTGGGAAGCGGTACGGATCGCTCTTCACGCGGTATCTGAACCTCTATTAACACGAGCGCGTGCGACGGCAACACCGGGACGCGCTGATTCCGGTACCTCCCGAACGACCAGGAATGCACGAGGGCCCAGATCAGCTCCACCCGTTTAGCATGTCGGGGAAAATGATTTCTCGTCGGTCATCTACCGAAAAGCTCTGACCCGGGCGGCGACGCATCTCGTCCAAGGTCCACGCGAAGTACCCATGCTCAGAAACGATGTCACGGGCAAGCCCTCTGGCACTCCGTTCTCCCCCATCATATTCGCCCTCGTGTCTCAGCTGGCTGACTGGAAGTCGTTTAAGTTGATGGTTGAGGATGTGGAAAGGAAAGTTGTGATGAAGATGTGGTGAATTTGATCAGTGCCTGTTTGTGTGTATGTCGGTGTAGGTCCGTTGGGGTGAATTCATGGCGCTTATATTCTATTCCCCACGATTTTGCAAGAAGCGAACCAGGGCCGACGGCGGCGCCGAGCCACCCGTATCACAGCCCCATAAACACCTAGCCTGCCGAGATCGCATCTGGTTGAGCCTCGACATCCGCGCCATATTTGAATCACGGCGCGGCTTAGGAGCGGATGAACCAGTCCCCGAACTCCACCCTGGTTTTGGTGCGAGGGGCCTTCGGCGTCTCTTACTCCCACCCAAAATCAAGGGGGTCTACAATCAGTGCCAATATCAGGAAGCGGTTGGAATCGTGCAATTACATCAAGGCCCGATTAAAAGAGGTGCCTTCGGCGCTTCTCCCGTATTCTTCAAGGGTGGGTCATACTTCGAGATATTCATTGACAAACCTCAAGTTAGTCCAATCATAGGAACACCCTGCCTCCTCCCCAGAGCCCCCTAGACTTTTGGCCGTCCGCGCACAACGGCTGTGTAAAAACTCACCATAGAGGCCTTCGGCGCCTGGTATCCGCACCAAGCCAAGGACGTTGGCGAAGATCATTACCACCGTCGAGGGAAGAGGGACATATCTGGCCGGAAAATGTTGCCTCTCCCCAACTACCAGGCGACTCCAGGAGCCTCAAGGCGCCTGTTATATTTCGGTCTGGTAGTTGAATGACGGCAAGCGGCCGAAGATCCGAACCGAACTGCCCAAGGTGGATTCCTATCATGCAAAGAGTCGGTGTCTGGCCCGATAACAGACAGGCGCCATCGGGCGCCTATTCTTCCTACTGAGCCTAACTACGGCTCGCACACTGCCCCAACACATGCATCAGGGACAGTCGGATACGCACTCTCGGAACGCGATCGTCGCCGACAATGATAGAAAACGCCTATGATACATGTTCCTAAACCAAGACATCTCCGCAATCTCACGCCGCACGGGTTCGCTGCGTTACGTTCGCCCGCTCGCCTCCACTACCTCCCTCTCCGACAGGCGCCTCTAGGCGCCTATTCGAAAGAGGATTGACTAAAACTGCGCGGCAAAATTCGGTAGTTGTGCCTCATTCCGGTGCGCTTGGACTTGACGGCACCAGGTCGGCATCGAATTTAATTGGGGGCCGTGTAGTACGGGGGTAAGGGGCCTGCGCAACAAAGCCGGTAAATCGACACTTGTATGCCCACCCCGGGTGGTCGGAGTCGGCCACTACTTCGCCACTCCGCCACTCGGGACGGCTACATTGTGGTTCACTGTAAGGAAACCGCCACTTCCCCACTCCACCACTCCAGGTGCTATGTTTACTGATTGGATCGGCCGGATGGGTGCATTGTTGGTTTATGATGTCATGTCTTAGGTTACATATAGGGCTTTTTGCCCTATTTAGAGTGTCTAGTTTAAGGCGTTTAGGGCTTAGAACGATTTCTGTAAGTTCTAATGTGCTCTGTGTAGTTAGTGTTTAGTTTTTTGCCTTTGGTCCGTTCTGGGCCACCAACCCCGCCTTGGGCGCTCGCACGGCCGCTACATTAGCTGTCTGGGCGGCTCCGGGTTGGGGTTGGAGATCAAATCAATGGTGGTAGAGAAGTCTACCCTCAAAGTAAAGCCTTTTCCGTCGTCTTGTATTCCTTTTTCCATTTCTTTCCCTCCTTTACCTCTTCCTTTGGGGTTGGTCTGTAGCGACGCTGCGCAGACGCATAAAACGCACGGGCTACGACACTACTCACTGCCACACGTGCACGCTGTACCCTTCATCGCCACGACCTGCCTCTCTGCTCTAGCTCTACCACACCCCGCACTCTTGTGTGCTGCTTCGGGCGAGCTACCCGCAGCACTACAAAAGCCAGATCTGCTTTTCCGGACCACCAACTAAAGCTCAATAAGAACTTCATCGTGATGCTTTTGCGCAATCTCAACGTTTCAAAAGTCCACGTCAACTGGGCACGCTATCAGGTGGTACGGATGACGAACTCACTTCTCATCCTCAAGTCTATCATGGCTGTGCATGCTGGGAAGATTTTTTCTCTTCCAAAGATGCCGTGTTCGCCAGGGGACGAGCATTTTCCTATAGAAGGGTTCAAGCGTTTTAAGTTCCCTGTGCGTGTCTGCTTCGGCCCGACCACGAAAAAATCACAAGTTTCGTCGCTTGGAGGGGAGCTCGGACTAGACTTCAGGGAGGATTGCTTCACGCATTGTCAGCTTTACGTTGCCCTGTCAAGAGCGACCCGTCCAGAAAAACTGTCAGTGATCACAAGGCATGTATAAATTAAGAAAATGACTGCAATGTATCATGAGGCCCTAGAGTATGATAAGTAAACTTTAAAAGATTGGAGAATGCTTCAAAACACTGAAATTAAAAATTCGGCGTGAAACAGTTACTTAGGGTTGCATACGAGCCTTACGAGTCGCTTCTTGTTTAACTAAAGCGGACAAAGACCTCTACAACTCACCGCGAAACGGCGACGGAGACACTTGTCACAACTATTCTGCAAAACTTTTGTATGTACGCTATTTCTCCAAACCGTATTTCTACGTACACATTTTTAATTCGGGCTATGTACGTCCGCCACCTTGAACACGTAGCGCGTTCCAGCGGTAAATGTAGCACTTCCTGCCAGCCGCCGCGTTTGAACCTCTCTAATAAGGAAAAATGGCAAAGTACAGAGAGAGAAAAAATAAATAGGACAGTTCAAAACCTCTCTATGAGAAAAACGGAAATTACATTTTTGATTTTTGATTGAAAATATTACGATATCACGCCTTAATACATTTGGCACCAATCGCAGCGCATTTAACTGCGGTGCCGCCAAATGAAGTGTATTTGTACAGTAAATGACGCATTATGTGTGGTTTAGCCATACTAACTGCGGTTTAACCATTTTCAAGAAGTACCACGCCATTTTCATCACATACGATGTAACATTGGTCCATTTCGTCAAAGTTGTAAGGGACGGAAAAAACTAGCCTGTTGCATGGAAACTAAAAAAATCAACGACGGCAGCGGTGGTAAAACAGCACGTACACCGATACGGACACCGAAATGACAGGCTAACGAAACATTAAGTAGGATATCCGACACGGCGGCGGCCACGGAAACGTACACAGACACGTACACAGAAACAAAAATGCACACGTAAAGCCACACTCATACGCAAACGGAATTTAATACGGAAATACAAGGATAAGGAAACCCGAATGCACACAAACTCGGAAACGGGCACAGGCCCGGAGACGGACACTAATATGGCCACGAATACGGGCACCTGCACTGACATGGCACGGACACGCAGGTAGACACATAAAAGGACACGGCTACAGACATAAACAAGAACACACACTCGAAAACACACACGAAAACGAATAAGGATAAAAACAGGAACATGCACAAGTACAAACACACGGACTAGGATACGGAAAAATTCCCGGATTTGGAGACGGAGACGGCGACGGATACGGCATCGCACCCATACTTGGAAATTGGCACCGACAAGGACACGAAAAGAGACAAGGAAACGGAGATATACACGGAAAGTGACACGCAAACAGAGACAGTGACGGAGACGGAGACGGATACTGACACACACACGCACACGCACATGGATACTAACTGGGACACGGACACTGACACGCACGTGGACAAAGACACGCATGCGCCGACGAAGAAGTACAAGGACACGGAAACGGACGTGGAAAAGAAGATGAAGGGTAGCTTGCCGGCTCTTAGATCTAAGTAAAGCGGAAAGCGAGATCTCTAACTCGCCGCGAATTGGGGACGGAGGCACTTGTACCAACGACAATAAAAAACTATATTTCTCCCACGGTGTTTGTACGTACGATTTTTTACTTCGGGCTCTCTGCGTCCGCCACTTCGCACAGGTCGTCCCTTCCTGCTTTTAATTTACCTCTTCCGGAAACCCTCGCTAGTGTGCACCCATTCGCCTAGTTTGTAGGCGAGGGATATCAATTTCACATAATTTTTCCGCTCCCACGCATGTGGCCTGAAATTGAAATTTTATTTGGACGTTGTTGATTGTGATGTGCGCACCGGCGGCGGCGGTGGTTGGCGGAGAAAAACTGCTCCGCTATTTTTGAATAAAAAAAGGAAGGTCCCTAACCCGTTGCCGTCGCCGCCATGCGAGCCCGGTCTCGACCAGTCACGAGCTCACTGCTGCTTCCACTCCCCCGCCATCACGGGCGCACATGCGCATCGCCAACTGCGAGAACACCTGCACATTCGCGAAAGCCAACGCCTGCAACAACAATAGCCAATCGCTGCCCGCGAGAACGCTCACATGGTTTAAAGTAACCGACATTTTGTCCGCACTGATCTAATCCTCTCTCAGCCCTCGAACCGTCTCGTTGCCTCCATCGAAATTTATCTCACCTTCATCCATCTGGAAATTTTCCCTCACTTCGTTGAGGAAATTCTCAATGCCCTCATGAGCCCAAAATTTGAAATTTTCAAGGTTAGGCATCATCTAGGCATCAACGACTGCCACAAACTTATCGACAACATTTCGTCCAGGGCAAAAAGAGAGGCATTTCAATTCCCCTCCCCTAGAAATGATTGTCTGGTCTTGTACATGCCGAGATATTCTTCATCGGGTTGTGTTACTATTTGTCCACATTGCCCGTATTTGTAGTATTCTCAAATTTTATCAATTCGAAGTAAATATATTAGAAAAGATGGGATTCTTATCTTTCATCCTCCCGTATTATTCCCAACCTTCATACTTTACCTTCAGCCTCACTTCATAAATTCTGCACTACGTTATGTCACCCCCCCCCCTTTTGTTGCTCTATGTCTGCGTGCTCCTTCCTAGCACCGGACATTTTTCTCTTATCCGACATATTTCCAGATGCTGGATGCGTAAAAAGAACACAAGGAATCAGTCTCACAGGGAAACACACATAAAAATACTAGTCGCCTCCGAGCCACCAAGCCCGGAGGATTCTCAATTTTCCAGGTCAAGCCCCAGTTTCAATGAAACAACCCCTACAGAGTCACACTACAATGGTTCCATATCCCTTTAACCCACATTTGCAGAATATAGCACTGCGAAAGATGATTTAATCAGCCTGTTTAGTCGTCTACACAAATCAGTACGTACCGCCGACTTTGAAAAACTCCTTAAAATGTGTAGGAATCACTCTTCTCTTGTACAAGAAGCCCTACAACCAGTTCAATCCATCCGTGACCTTCGGAAAATTATTTTCTCCGTGCAACGCAGACAATTAGAACTGCAAGTGTTTCGCAATAAACTTGTCAAGTCTTCTTGGTAAGTGTAAAATAACTTTGTATATTCGAGAACTTATTAAATTGCTTCGGAAGCAGTTCACGGCTTGGTTGAAATCTAAAGGTTACGATGAACATACCTTCTACGCAAGTCGTACTGGAACTTTGAACAGAATACGAGATAACGTGAAGATGAGAACATTAACGTCTAGCATGACAGCTAGGTGTGAATTACTACCCCTTCCCAAATACGCCCCTTTCAGTTGTCGGACTCATGCATTTGTACACTGATAAAACCGCCATATCCCTATCTAGTCCTGCTTTAATCAGATACCCTGCTCATATCTCTCTTCTCAATTTACCCCCTCCATTCGTGGAATGGTGCATACGACATGGACTCACTTGTATTGTTTTTCTGCCTGTGTCATTGGAATTGAACGAAAATGTTGAAGTGTTCACTCAAACACTTCCATCCGGTGAGCAAGGCAGGGTAGCGCGAAAAGAATTACTACATACTTCCTTATCTGCATTTCTTCAACCAGTAAGCAGTGTCACAGTCGCTGGCTTCTCCGTGACTACCCCCTCATCCATTCTAATCAAATGCTACCCTGTCCTGTTTTCAGTATGTTGCGATAATGCAGAGGCCAAAGACCTGGCCGACGTGAAAAATAGTATGATTACGGCATGTACCTGCCACAGATGTATGTGGCAGGCAAGGTCCACAAGTGTACATGTTTCAAGCTAGTTCGAACTAACAAACATACTAAGATCCGAAGAGATGCAGAAACCCACTGCCAGAGCTGAGAGGAATTTGTATAGGAATGGCTCCATGCAACGTGGAAGTCCTTTTTGGAATCAAGCTCCTCGTTATTCTGACATATATGCATAGGCTATATGACTGGTTTGGATTTGAAGTTCTTCATAACATGCAGCTCTGACTTTCAAGAATATTGAAGCAAATGCTCCTTCAACACGCTGAGACACGACAAAGTCCCGGTAGTTCACACACAAGCACTGCACAAAAAGTACGCTTCACACGCATTGCAAATGATTTTCTTGCGGAAGTCGATTAGAGCTACAAAATTCCAGTAATCAGGCTAGACCTCTCTCATAACCGTCACGACGCCCGTGAACACGGTTTATTCACTAAAGATGGACTGAAGTGAATGGTGGAAGGCAAGTACTTCCGCAATACGGACGTCGTATTCCCGATGCTATGTGCCATTCTTGACAAATATTCCGGTCAAAGTAATGTTACAACTCTCAAAAACGTGCAGTGTGAATACTCCGAGTTGGTATAAGAGATTTCCAGGGAACTACCTCAAAAAAACTACTCAGACACATGTAAATGACGCCTTGCAGCACTTGTATATCTAATTTCAAGACAGCAGTCTGTTCTTACCTTCCAATTGAAATGAGGAGTTTGTATGGATCCCTGAAGTACCATCTCTGTGATCATATTATGAATTATATGGAAACTTTTGGTTATATCTGGTACTTAAATGCTTCCACGTACGAGTAATCTCATGTTGCATTCAAGAACACATATAGGGAGGCCTCTAAGCTTAAATCTACTGTTCTGGATGAGACTGTACTGAAGTATGCTATACATGTGAAGAATGTATCGCAGGAACTCTATGTTCCAAACATGTCAAGTTTGTCCATAACACGGTCCTCATTTCCAACATTCTACAATTCCCATTAATTTGAACACCTACGTGGGAATACTAAATGAAACGGCCAATTTATATTTTGCAAGAAGTGTTGAATGCGAGGCAATTCTACATGTCTTGAAATTAACTACAGAAAACGTGTACGACAAATTGCAGATTATTAGATCCGCACCTATCATGTCGTATAGTTTACCAACTCTGCAAGATGTTCAATGAGAAACTTTGTCTGAATCCTACGCCGTCTCCTGTACAGAAAAAAGGATAGATTCATTCAAAAGGCGTACTTTGCCCTCCAATTTGGTCCTTCCAAAGCCCAGAAGCAGGACATATTGGGGTATGTATCCGGAAAAGTATCAAATCAACGATATATGAGGTTCGGGCGTAGTGTACTGTTTGAGCGTGTTGTGCGGAAAGGGGCTGAAGGATCAACGATTTTTGCTCTGTAACAGTTATCTATTCGGAAGCCTAGGAAAAATACAGAGAGGAGACTGGGTTGCGTCATGTTGCAGGCCCCAATCCCTTCAGGCAACGCTGCGGAAAATGAAAAGCGAAACGTAAATATTCTTTCTCTTCAAGATATTTTCTGTTATGTTCAAGTTACTCCTGATTATCTGGAATCCACAGAACTGAACAGGAGTACATGCTTTTTCGAGGACTACATTTTTATTAAAAATATTTACGCCAATTTTTCCCCGTGTGGGATGTGCTTATTGAAGATAACGACCATAAGTTTTTATAAGAAAGTTAATATATTACTGGGACTGTGTGGAAGGAACAAAGTTTCCTTCTCCATACCTCTCACAGATGTGACCCACTACGTTTCGGTCTTTATATTTGTGCGGACCGCTGCCAAGTACGTCGGTAATTCTCAGTAACTATGCACTTTTATTGGGTGTCGTTGGCAGAAGCCCGAAATATTAATGAATCACGTATATATCCACACTTCTGGGAGACATTAGCCATAAACAATTTTGGTGTGACACGAATGTATCGAATCCCACCGACGCAAGTCACTGCGTCAGTTGCGAATGTAGGGCCTTCCGGGATATCCGCTTCAAGTGGACGTAGCTCAAACGCTCCGGCTCGTCACGCACCACCATTGCATGTACGTGGAACAGGATTTTCTGCACGGCAGGTATGTACAACTTTGCGCACATGTTGTGTTACAATCTTTGGAATTGTGCACTGCGTGCCAGTCGAAAGGCCACGCATAACACAGATGCAGGTATCCATGTATCCACACGAACTATATATAGTAATGAACATTCCAGACCGTTCAGCACTGATAAATCTGGTTTGTATCCCAGAAACTGTGCGTAGAAAATCTGTGAGAACTCAGTAATCAGAATAGTTTCTGTCTCTCCGCGCTGTGCATATATGTCCTGGAATGTTATAATACTTTCACCGGTACTCCTCGGGAACACGCCGCCATCGGCTCCTGTCCGGAATTTCCTGCAGACCGTTGGGGAACAATTTTCGTTGTAACTCCGATAGTAGTTCTTTCCTCTCTTCTATGAAAATTTTCTCTTTCCGGTTTATGGGATTTTTCGTCTCACTCCAACCAGTGATAAGGAGGTCATATCGCAGCTCCCTGAAGAAGATGTTGCGTGTAACGCGCTTTCTGTACGAAACCACGTCGAAAATGCGGGTACGTATGCGGTATTGTAGCACCGTACAACTTCGAACCTCTTCGAAGCTACCCAGACGCTCCTCCTCAGTTCTGTAAACTTCCGGCCACGGTTTTTTGGATAGCATGTTTCGTGCTATCTCTGAAACAGCCTCTGCTGCACTCTGAACGGACGAAACATACAAAACATTCGTTGGTGGGGCAGTTAAGGGGGAAGGTATGGATGGAACAATGTTTCCAGTACGCATATGTGCTTCATCCCCATTTGGTCCGTCGTAACAACGTACCCATACTAGTCGCAACGGTTTCATCCTGTCCGGCTTGCTATTCTCCAAGTCGCACCAATGCCACGCCTCAGTGCGGATAACCTTCGCAAATTAAAGGTGTGGTGCCGATACAGTTTCTTCTATTAATGAAGGGCCGTTCTTGCGCTTTCGACTGCTTATGAAAGAACAACCTCCCGGTCCGGATGTAGTGTAAATTTTCGATGAAGTACTCACTAATAGTTTTGTATGAAAAATATTCACGTTTGCCTCCGCCTTTTGAAGAGTAGCAACAAGCGCTCTATTTTAGACCTTCTGTTTGTCCACGCTATCCATAATTCGTTCCATCTTGGCCCACAACTGGTTACTCAATCGGAGAGATCCCTGCAATTCTCGTCCAAGCTGTCCCGTTCCTGTTGCAAGGCATCGTACCGTAGCCTGGACTCCACATCCAGAACGACCCTTGTATGGAAAGTACAAATCGCAGTAAATCTACGTGAAGCACGCAAAGAGCCGAACGCGTCGCTGCTGAACGGGTTTTTTTGCTTCGTTTCGTGTCCGGGTTCGTCCTGGGGTGGCTTTTACCTGACCGTAAGCCGTGGGATCTCGGGGCACTAAAGTGACGTGTCGACTCTGTATGTGTGGATCTTGCGTCTGCAGAGAATAATGCATCATATTAATGTCTTCCACGTTGTTCATGTCGTTGGATGGTGACGATGTTGGTCTTGCACGCGCTCCGGATGTTCTGAGTGCAGCAGCCATTGGGTAACTGGGACGCGGCGGGTTTTTCACTGTGAGAATATTTATTGGGATTCCCGGGTAATTTTGTGTAAGGGAAACGGAAGGGATTACATCATCTCTTTCCATATTTTACTACTCCTTTGGTGGAGATATGGTAAGGTATATGAGGTATGATGAGGTGGCGGAGGGTCGGGGGTCGGGGGCGGTGGGGTTGTTCGTGGGTTATTGCATCGAGTATGGTTTTGAGCTAGATAATTAAGAGAACCACAGCCGGAATGTAAATAATCTAAAATTCAGTTCGGTACAATGATTGGAAAAGAATGATCGAAATTTTTTCAAAAATATCAGAAGAGTCTTTCTCGCCTTCTGTAGGATGAACAGAAAATAAAACCGTGAAAATCAAATTGGAAATATAAGTTGGTCCGGAAGCGTGCAAAAACACGTAATCTGCAAAAATTGGTATTTCATCAGGGTGCCAGTTGGCACCCTGCAATTACTGTACACATAGTGGTCATTAATTTCATCCTCCAAGTTGGTGAAAATTTGCGAAAGTTCGCACGAAGCACTTGATCTACAAATGAATTCACCGTTTTTACTCTACCGCCACACCTATCAGTAAAAGGTTTCATTTGAGGGGCAGTGCAGTGCATGTTAGAACCGTTTAGTACGTTGGTCAGCCATTGCGTACGAATACATGGCACCGAACGGGAATAATTTGAAAGATGTGATTCTTTCGCAGTGACGCTTTTATTTTTTAGTACTGTTACTAACTAACTACCTGAGGTGAGGTGGAAGTGGAAGTTTCCCACTCAATGGGAACATCCTTATTCGATTCCTTATTATGGTGATGTCATTAGGCATCCATGCCGGCCTAGCGGGTCGTTAGAGGCTTTCCGCAAAGTATATGAAGTACACCCCGCAGGAAGTGACATATTTTTGTGCTACACGAAATTATGGGTTACTATGCACACTCCAACGAACTCACCTGCATAGAAGTCCATAAACCGCGTTACATCATCCCGAACCCATTGCTTGATGTTTCTAATGACAGCCGGGTCCACTCCTGTACTGGAATATTCAAGGACAACGATGATGCAATTTCGTAAATCCACGGCAACTTGATGCCAATGGTATCTCAAACTGTCTTGAACAGGTATGTAGATAACTTCCACATCCGTAATGGGTCTAATTACCTCCAAATGTGTCGTCACTCGGTGGTACTGGTACTCATCACCCCAGGTGAGCAGCGTGTAGAAATGGGTGGTCATGAACGCCGCACGATGAGTTCCGGAAATGAAAGCACGAATACTTACCCCCGAACAAGGCGGCCTCCCCAGTCTGCACCGTCTTTTTTCTTTTTTATCCGTCAGGGGAAAGGAATGTTACTTATGAATCTGTAGGAGGGCGAAAATAGCATTCAAGATGACGTCGTTCATGTATGCTTGGTGGTCCAACGTTCGCATTTCGAGCAAGTAACTCCGATTCTTGAACCTGAAATCATCGCAAGTATAGATTCTAGGCTTGAGGCACGCAGAAGAACATTTATCCTGTCTTCCTCTTCTGTACGGAGGGGCAAACGCAGATAGGACAAGTATGGCTATTCCGGAAGCTATGGCCGTTCATAACCACGGAAATTTTCAACGGATGCTGATACAAACATGGCGTCGTTCCATACGTGTGATGGTGTCACCTGATTAAGTCGAGGGTGGGATACTCGCGGTCCATCACCATCCGACAAATTACCATCTTCATATATGGTCATTATACTTTATCTCGTTATTGTCACACCTCGTCCATACCGTGGTTGTGGGACTGTTTCTTCCTGTTGCGAAATTTTTATGAAGCCCGGTCCCTTAGGAACCTCGTCGAGTTCCAGGATTCCAAGCTTATCTGGTGAGTGTGGAGGTAGCTGTGGAGGTGGTGAATTTGGGGATGGTGGTGATTCCAGTGGAGGTAGGGATGTGTTGCGCGGTGATACATCCGGTGAAGACGTAATTTTCACCATGCAGAGGTGGATATTGTGGCTTTGCATCCGGTTGAGGCAGTGGTTCTGTATATGATTATTTATCTGGTTGAGGCGGTGGATATGTATCCGGTTGAGGCGGTGGCGCTGTGTTCGGTTGAGGCCGTGGTTGAGTATCCTTTTGAGGTGGCGGCGTTTTGTCTGGTTGAGTCGGTTTTGCTGTATATGGTTGAGGCGGTGGTTGTTCCGGTTGTGTTATATCCGTTTGATCCTCACGCAAGGGAAAAAGAAAATGAACTTTATTGAGCTGTTCGGAAAATCTATGTTTTGTTGTCGTATGTTCAGGGGTTGGTCCATACAAGCGCAAGGATTTCACATATGAATACGTTACTCTTTTCTGTATGTCCGCATCCGATGTGCCGTCGAGATTAAAAAGATGTAGGAACGGGTGAACGTTCGTCCTTTTCATATCGCTAAGACGAAATGGCATTTCTTTTCAGTTTTTATGCATAGGCTCGCAACATGCGCGAATGGAAAGACGTTCTGACTCAGTGTTCAGGTCACGTTCACTCGATGTTTAATTCCTGGATTCCATCCCGGACGAAAGAAGCAGTTGTTACGAGTAAATTTTCTGTATGTAGACCGCATACCCGGAGTTTTTAAGCACGAATTGACATGAACAATTCCCGACACTACAGGAAGTCGTTACAGAGAAAGGAGAAATATGTCTTCTATTGCAGATTCTCAGTGTTTTACGGGTGGGAAGTTCATATTGTTCACGTCCATTTAGTTTTAAAATTACCTGAACATGCAGTCCATGAACCACGATATCTCTGGGCACCACACTCATTACTTCCTCATTGATAATGCACTACCCCCAGGGTTCATGTTCATACCTAGGTAAAAAAGTCGAAGAATCGTTTTCCGTTCCCTCACACACTCCATGACCATCACGCTAACAATATCCTAGCTGATAAGTACATTAACAACTGCAAACTCTTTACAAACGCTACAAATGCAACCAATACACTTCTATTATGAATTGAATCGTATTTTTCAAGTCACATACGTTTAACAAATCCACAGCATCATAGCTAGGTGAGTGCCTTCCATCAGCCACTGCGGATAAAGACTCATGTATGCCACTTACACGGTTCTCGCACGTTATACCGGTAGCTGTAGTGATATATAACGAATTCGGGGTCGTCTGGACCTCCTTTTCATATTTTGTAGGGTTTACTTGTCTCTATATGTCGTACCAGCTATTCTCGGAACAAGAACGACTCGCACGGACCTAGATGACCTCCCTCCTTCCTCCTCTCCTGTACCCCGCTTCCGTCAGCTTTTGAATTTTCTCCAAGCCTACTGGCATCACCGGCACCACGTTTCGGGTCTTCCTCTTCTTGTCGATCATTCCGTAGAGGACGCACTACGGTCATAGAAGGCAGTGGTAAAGTACGTTGCATATTGACACGGACAGGTGTCCCGTCCAATATTTTGAAGTTGATCTCATCAGTAATAATATACCCATCTTGGGATATGTAGCAATGCGCTCGCACACAAGATCCTCGATTTTGTGCGGTTGTGTCCAAGTTTGTGGCTCCAGTATAAGTAAGGTACTCATTTCCGACGAAGGCACTGTTGATGGGAGTTTCTACACGTTCCATGCTTCTATCTGCTACCATTGCTGTTCATACTTGCAGTGAAAGATGCACGTAGGTATGGGGCCCGTCGGCCACGCACAACGGAAACACAAGATTACCACTGACAATGACGAAAGATCCATCCGTTTCCCTACCGTTGTTCGGATAGTCATTGTGACCACCCTGTGGTTTGCAGT